>JBBCBC010000194.1:0-90874 GCA_037126765.1 Stenogyne calaminthoides
TTGTCATATAATTAATAATATTTCCCAAAATGCAAAGTATAGGATCGCTCTCTGACTCTCTAAACCCAACGCAGATCAAAGCAATAAATACTAATTATACACAATCCTATTTAAGTGACAGAGGTTAAGAAATCAACAACCACTGAGGTCTAATTCTTCATCACATAAGTCAGTACAGAAGAATTTATCCTCTCTGTAGGTCCTCTTCAGCACACCACAATGTGCTAGTGCAATTTCTTGGTCAAGACAAGTCAATCTGAGTTTTGCACATCAACCTCTACCAATGGACTGTTTAATTCCATCTAGGTTGTGAAGATGTACTTATTTACAAGGAACTGTTAGTGTGATCTTCTGTGACCGGGTATCACAACATTAACTACAATGCAATATGTACTAATATTGAACGATTTGTAGTAAATAAATAACATTCATTCATATTTAAAGCAACAATGATAAAACATTTATATTTAGTAAATAAGAGTACATTAATCTTGAAAGTGTGTGTGCGTGTATTTTCAGAGTGTTGTTGAAAATATTGTGAAACATGTAAAACAACATATGACAACGGAAGTATAAAAATGCAGTGCAAAGGATTTCAAAATTGTGTATAGTCTGTAATCCAGACTATACAAACCTCATGGTTAAAAACATCACTATAAGAAGTAGTGAGATACACAAGAACCTCTTACAAGATCCTAAAAGGTGTAGTGAAAAACCACACACCAAAAATCAATCTATTCAATCAAGTAATTAGTGATCTTATTCAACTTAAAACTTGATCTAATAAGATAAAATTAATACTGATGGGAGAGATTGTATTCCCTCGACCAGTACAAATAGAATAGCATCGACCCTCACACTCCTACAAGATACAAACACTCTATTGTAATTTTGGTTGTGTCTCGGATGTTACTCTCTAAAGTTTATGGTAGAGCAAATGGTATTTCACTTTTCCTCAAACTTGAATGTCGACCAATGCAAGGTATTTATAGACTTGAAGATCAACTGCATTGTCCTATCCACTAGGCTTGGAAAGCCTTGAACATCTCCTCCACTATCTCCATGATCTTGGTGTAACCACCCATGATCTTTCTATTCTCACTCCACCACAGTGCAACCGCTTGACAATATCCGATTTTATCTTCAACCTGCAATGTAGGAAACATAGAAAAATACATATGTAAAAACGGAGTCAGTGTTAGGAGAAAGGGCAAATTTATGATGTTGTGAAGAATGTTGTCCAACATATGGAACAACATCCGTGCAACATCAACAAACTCCCCCAATTTGGCCTTTCTACTACAACATACCTGATGTTAAAAACAACATATGAACTTGTGTTAGGAAAAAAACAAACAATAGTTATTCAGAGAACAACTACTATTCAACCAAATCATAATTTAAAAAACAAACAGACAACCACAAACACTAAGTACATCAACAGTGCACTTAGGCCAACAAAGTATCCAACATAAAGTAAATGACAAAAACATAAACCTATCATCTAGTTGTCCATTAACATAGTTTATAAAATAAAGAGAAGTAAATAAAAGATTACAACACATAAAGGAATTTTTATAGTGAAATATAGGGAAGGACTAGACCATTAGAATGACTGCATCTCCATAATCTGCAAATGCTCCCCCATACTTCAAAAACTCCCCTTGTCTTGAATCTGTTCACCGGTTATCAGCTCCATATAGCTGATCAATGATATCAACACTTTCTGGAGACATACTGTTCCTGTTAGGAGTCTTCTTCAGCTCATCCTCAGTGTTATCAGGGCTATCATCATCAACAACTACATTGTCAACTGGTTCAGCTTCATCAGGTACCATTTGTTCATCAGTAGCAGCATTGAGTGCTTCTTCAACAACTTCTTCTACATCATCATTAACAACATCTTAGATATCATCATCAACCTCTCTGACATCAACACCATCTTCAACATTATCAGCACCATCTTGTTGATCATCCTTCTCATTTGCATGGCCAGATGGACCAATTTCATCATCACCACCATCAGGTGATCCTCTCCCTATTGGAGTAGAAAGTAGGTTTCTCCAGAAGGTTTGCTGTTTAATCAAAGCATCTATGTTCTACTGGATGGATTGAAGTTGATCAGTAATAAAGGAATTTGAAAAAGTGACAGTAGGGATACCAGCTTGTCTTTTGATTGTGTAGGGAATGTTGCCAATAGAATGGACAACATTTTTGGTTTGCTGTGCAGGATCTTTCAATGGTAGATCAACTGTGCGGTTTCCAGCCTTTAGGACATGAGATATTCCAAAACTTGGAACAAAGTCACTGATCCTCTCACCTCTGGGTCTCTCAAACTCCAGTTTATCCAACAATTGACAAATCCGGCTTGGATATGGTAGAATAGTTCCATCAGAGTGCTTACCAGCAAACGACAACATATTGTCATATATAATTTGACCCATATTAAACTTGTTCAGATGTACAATTTTATACAGCAAGAATGCTTGTTCCTTTGTCAGCACAGTGGAGTTCTTGGAAGGTAACCAGTTAGAAACTAGCAACTTATGCATCACAGAGTATAAGGAGGTCAGTTTAGCAGCAGAAAATTGCAAAGTCCATTCATGATACTTACCACTAGTAATGACAAACATTACTTCCCCAATTTCCAATTCACCAGCATCATCCTCAATTTGTCTAGTCCTCAGGAAGATATTTATAAGCCTAGGGGTAATGGTAACAACATTGTATTTGAATCTAACTTTTCCATAGTTAGATGACTGCCTTTTTCCACAACTTCTTTTCAGATTTGCATAAAACTCAGCAACCTAAGCAACATAATAAGGTTTAGCATATTGTAGAGCAAGCAACAGAGATATACTCTTTAAGAAACCAATCAAGTTATTAGCTTCAAAGTCAAGCATTTTTATGATCCTTTCATCAACAATAAACCTCTTAAGCATGTTTTTAACAACAACAGACTTTCTATCATGCTCAAACTTATCATCAGGGTCAGAGTCAAACATAAGTACCTCATCAGAATCATATAAGAGATTATCTCCAGAATCAGCTTCATCATCATCTTTCAATGTCTCATCTTCTTCAACATCATCCTCTTCTTCATGATCCTCTTCTTTAGGATCCTCTTCTTCCTTTGAATCCTCTACTTCAGAATCATTTTTTTCCTCAGAATCCTCTGCTTGAGGATCATCTTCTTTCTTTGAATCAGATAATTCAGCAACATCTGCAGCAGCATTCACATGAGGATCATTTCTCCTTTTGGTTCTCCTTTCCTTCTTAGCCATTAGCTCTTCCATTATCAAGTCATCATTAGAGTCCTTTGGTTCAATAATAGGGACTTCAGGAACTGTCATATCTTCATTTGAATCCTCTATAGTGATAGGATCATCAGCACCACCATTTGTCCTCTTAGGACATTTCCCAGTGTAGTCCACCTTCTTACCAAGGTTTCTCTGTGAGACTCTCTTCTTTCCCCATTTTTCACCTCTTTTAAGGGCTAACTGCTTCTTCCTCAGCCAAATATTCTTTAATTTCTCCACCATTCCTTCTAAATTGGAGGAATCAGCATCATGCATCTCAGCATCGGCGGGTTGAGTGGTATTTTCAGCGGGTTTTGGAGCAGGTTCATCAGGGATTTCTGTGGCTAAGGGTTTTGCAAAGAGATCAACTTAATCAGACACATTGATAAGTCTAGAACCAACATAGATATCGGGCGAAACTATCGAGTTTTGTTCAACAGCCTGTTTAACAAGAAGATCAACAAGAGATTTAGGAGAAGATTCATGAATTTTAAGTGTGGGAGGTTTAGAAACGGATGAGGACGATGATCCACTAACATTTGTGGAATCATAATCTGAGTTTTGAGCGACCATTTCTGCGAGCAAGTTCAAAGGGTTCGAGTTTTCTGGAGAAGAAAGGTTCGACGAAGGGTTTGAGTGAGGAGAGTTTGCGTGTGAGTGTGAATGATTAGAAGAAACCGAAGGGTTTTGTTTATCAGTCATCTCACTACCTGAACATCCAATCAAATAATACACCAGCATTACAATAATGTTATATGAAATATAGGAGGGAAAAGTAAAGTATATGACCGAAATTAATGAGATAACACAAGTGTAAATCAAACAAAACGTGAATCCTATGCGGAACAATAATGTTTTCAGCTTTGGGTATCAAGAAACACAAACAATTCGACCTTAAGTAGAAATTAAAGTAGGGAGGTTATTACACAAACCTACAAAAACTGAATAATGAGTGGAACAAAGGTAACCACCCACTATGTTGAAGTTATATGATCGTGTGATGTGTAAGAAAGCCGCCAAAAATGTTTTCAAAATCAGGAACCATATCCAAAATTAAATAGACACAAAAACAGTTCAAATAACTCGTTCAACCCACAAAATCGACTTACCAAGAGCATTAAACAAATCATGTATGATAGATAAAGTTCGAATCACTTAAGGTTTCACAAAATGTCGGCACAAATATATCTCAACACTCAATTTTGCATGAAATTCATCATCAAAGTGTTACATATTTTGAATTTTTCTTTTAAACACATGTTCACATTGATCCATCTTTTCAAGAGAGTGCACCACAGTAGCGAGCTCCGTGCCCCATAGTTACTCAATGAATTGTGAACAAACATGGATGTATATTTAATCACCTTTTGAAAAGAGAACATCGTAGTAGCGAGCTCCGTGTCCCATAGTTACTCAGTGATTACACATCTAAGTTGTGCTTTATTTTTAATGCATTTAAGAGATATATGCCCATGACTCTGTATCTAAACCATGATTCAAACAATAAGATCAAAACATTATCATTTAAAGTTCAAAATAAGCAAATGCAGTTGACAAACTCATTATCAGAACCACAATATTGCTTCAAATGTTGGAAACATTTGTCACAATATCTAGTGTTTATTTTCAGATATAGCAAAGACCAAGAGATTTTCTAAGTGAAGAAAACCTCTCATTATCAAGGGTTTTTGTGAAAATGTTAGCAAGTTGTTTTTCAGTAGAAATGTAATCTAACTTCACAACTTCTTTCTCTACAAGGTCTTTTATAAAGTGATGTCTTATACTTATATGCTTAGTCAAAGAATGTTGCACAGGATTCTTGGAAATACTGATAGCATTAATATTATCACAATAAACAGTCAAAATACCACTTTCCAACCCATAATCATCAAACATCTTTTTAAACCATAGCAGTTGAGTGCAACAACTTCCAGTAGCAACATAATCAGACTCAGTTGTTGATTGTGAAACACAGTTCTGTTTATTACTATGCCAGGAGATAATGTTGTTTTCCATGTAGAAACATCCTCCACTAGTACTTTTTCTATCATCACAATCACCTTCCCAATCTACACCACTATAGTTAACTAAAGAGCAATTAGTATCCTTTGAGTACCAAATACCTAGATCACATGTTCCAGCCACATATCTTATAATTCTTTTTACAGAATTAATATGTGATTCCTTAGGATTAACTTGATATCTAGCACAAAGACATACATTATACATAATATCAGGCCTACTAGAAGTTAAGTACAAAAGACTTTCAATCATTGAACTATATAGAGTAGGATCAACATCTTTTTCAATCAAGTATTTACTCAACTTTTATGTTGAACCCATAGGGGTTTTCATAGTTTTAGCACTTTCAAGACCAAACATTTTCACCAAATTCTTAGCATAATTGTTTTGAGAAAAGAAAATACCATCTTTCATGTGTTTGATTTGAAGACCTAAAAAGAAGTTTAGTTCTCGAACCATGGACATTTCAAAAGTACTGGTCATTTCTTTAACAAAACTTTCAAGCATATCATTACAAGTTGAACCAAATACAATATCATCAATATATATTTGAGCAACCATGATATCACTCTTATAATTTTTAATGAACAAGGTTTTATCAGCTTCACCTCTCAAAAATCCAAATTCAAGTAAGAAATCAGTAAGTCTACCATACCAAGATCTAGGTGTTTGTTTAAGACCACACAAAGCTTTCTTTAACTTGTAAACATGATTAGGAAATTCTAGACTCTTAAAACTTTTAGGTTGTTCAACACAAGCTTCATCAGTCAAAATTCATTTCAAGAATGCAGCTTTAACATCCATTTGATGCAAGTTAATGTTAATTAAACTTGCAATAGCAAGAAGTAATCTAATAGATTCTATTCTAGCAACAAGAGCAAATGTTTCATCAAAGTCCATTCCTTCAATCTGAGTATAACCTTGAGCAACCAATCTAGCCTTATTTCTCACAATAATACCAGATTCATCAGTTTTATTCTTGAAAATCCACTTAGTTCCTATGACATTAATATCAGGATTAGGTCTAGGTACAAGTGTCCAAACATCATTTCTTTCAAACTGATTAAGCTCTTCATGCATAGCATTTATCCAGTTTTCATCATTAAGAGCTTCTTTCACATTCTTAGGCTTAATTGCAGAATGATAACACTCAAAAGTTACCTGATTGCATATGGATGACATGCAAACTGATCTTACAAAGTTATTGATGTGAATATCCATTCTTCTTCTAGTTTGTACACCAGTGGTAACTTCTCCAATGATCTGATCTGATGGATAACTTTTCATTATCTTTGTTGAGAGAACCAAACATTTTGGATACTGTGATTCTTGTGACATATTTCCAGTATCTGAACTTTTGGGTAATGTTGTATAATATGTTGAAGGAACATTTTGATCAACATCCTTCCTATCTTCAGTGTCATCAGTATCTTTTGATACTTCTATCAAATCTGATACATTATCTTCAACACTTTTACCTGCAAGATTTGCAAGTTCATCAAATACCACATTAACAGATTCTTGCATTGTATCAGTTCTCAAGTTATAGATTCTATATGCCTTACTATTCTTAGAATATCCTAAGAAGAATCATTTATCACTCTTAGAATCAAACTTGTGCAACAAATCTCTATCATTCAAAATGTAACAAACACAACCAAACACATGAAAGTATTTCAAATTTGGTTTCTTGTTATTTAGAATCTCATAGGGAGTACAATTACTACCAGAACGAATATAGACTCTATTCACAATGTGACAAGCAGTGTTTAAAGCTTCTGCCCAGAATTTCTTAGACAAACTTTTTTAGGTTAGCATAACTCTTGTCATTTCTTGCAAAGTTCAATTCTTTCTTTCAGCAATCCCATTTTGTTGAGGAGTTTTAGGTGAAGAAAACTCTTGCAAAATACCTTTCTTTGGACAAAAATTAGTAAACAAACTGTTTTCAAATTCTCTTCCATGATCAGATCTTATCCTACGGATCTTTAAACATAAAACAGTTTTAAACCTTTTGTAAAGAATTTTGAACTCAGAAAAGGTATCGGATTTTTCTTTTAAAAACATAACCCAAATATATCTAGAAAAATCATCTACAAGAACATAGGAATACCTCTTTCCACCTAAAGTTTATTTTTCCATAGGACCCATTAGATTCATATGAATCAACTCACAACACCTGTTTATTGTACATGCTGACAACATTTGATGTGTTGTCCTTACTTGCTTACCTTTCTGGCATGGTCCACAGATTTTCCCTTTTTCAAAGTTAAGATCAGGTAAACCAACAACAGCACCTAGTCTATGCAATTTCTGAATACTTCTGTAATTAGCATGACCAAGTTTTTGATGCCATAGAATAATGTCATCTGCTTTAACACTTTTACAAGTATGGTTTGAACCAATGAAATAGCAATTATCAGCAGATCTTTTACCAGTCACTAAGTAATCATCATTTTTGTCAAGTACATAACACGAATTTTTGTTAAATTTCACATGTAAATCATCATCACATAACTGACTAATACTAATCAGATTAGCAAGTAAACCTTTTACATGTAACACATTTCTCAGCTTTGGAAATCCAGGAACATTCAAAGTTCCTTTACCAACTACTTTACCTTTTGAACAACCACCATAGGTAACATGACAACCATCACAAGATGTATAATTAGTCAGATGGTTGACTTGACCAGCCATGTGTCTAGAACAACCACTATCAAAGTACCAAGATCCAGGAACACATGCTTTCAAAGATGTATACACAACATCAGACAACATGTTCTTATGACTCCACTTTTTAGTGTTGTTAACCTGTTTTATAGGGTGTTCAATTTTGTCAGGTAAAACAATTCCAGCTTTTAAATCTCTTCTTAGCTTAGAACAATATGGACGAATGTGGCATACTCTAGCACAATAAAAATAGACATACTCTTCAACTAATCCAGCATATTTATTTTGTTTAAGAATCAAAGGTTTTGTCAAACAAGTTCCTCCTTTTACAAAAGAAATAGGTTTACTGGAGATTGGAGTGTCTTTAGTAGTTTTCTCAAAACCAAGACCAGCATTACTTGATCTTCCAATCAATAATGCCTCATTTAATTCAGCAATGCTGGTTGAAAACTTTTTAAAACTCAGAGTAGTACATGTAAGCTCATTTCTCAAAGAAAAAATTTCCACATCTTTTCTAGTTAAAAGAACTTCAAGTTTCAAAAGATTCTCTTTCAAATCTGAATTTTCTAAAGATAAGGAACTCAACACCTGTTTTTTAGTTTCTAAATCAGTTTGAAACTTTAGATATTCAGAGTTATATTTAGCAGAATTTGAAGTTTCAGCATTCAGAATAGTTTCAGCAAAACAGTTAATCTCAAAATCATATTTACTGAATGTTGTTTCAGATGTTGTGTTAACATCTGAATCTGCTTCAGACCAATAATCATCAAATGTATCATCATAAACTATTCTAGCAGACGTAGCACTTAGTTCACATTTACCAGCATCAGTTTCATCATTAGAATCATCACTTAAGGTACCATTAAAGTTCATTTTTTTTCTAAGCATAATATTAGCACATTCATTAGCATAATGACCATATCCAGAACATGCATCACATTTAACCTTTTTTCTGTACTCAGGATCATATTTGAACTTGTTATCCTTAGTAAATTGTCTAGGTTGATTGAAACTGGAAGACTGACTTGTAACAAGCTTTTTATCAGAGGGAGAAGAATTCTGATTAAACTTATCTTTTGGTTGAAAATTACAATTTGGTATTCTGAACTTTCCTTTTAGAAAATATTTGAATTGCTTAGTGATAAGAGCAAATTGTTCAGAAACATTTTCATCACGTAAATCAAAAACATCATCATCATAATCAACTTTAGTCACATAAGGATGTTTACCAACATTATCATAAGTTTCACCTCTAAAAGCAAGTACTTTTTTGTCTTCATCTTTCTCATGTTTATCATCATCTAACATATTTGAGTTAATATCATAAGTTTTCAAAATACTGATCAACTTATTTCGACTCAATAAATCAGTGTTCTTAGCCTCTTCTATTGCACATATTTTAGCATCAAATCGTTTAGGAACAGTTCTAAGTATCTTATTAACTAACCGAGTGTTGGAAATTGGATCACCAAGTGAGTGTGACTCATTAGCAATCTCACTTATCCTTCATTATATGATGAAATGTTCTTATCATCTTTCATCTTCAAGTTTTCAAACTTGGTTCCCAACACTCTAAGTCTAGTCTTTCGAACACTTTCTGATCCTTCACAATATTCCTGCAATATATCTCATGCATCCTTAGAAGAAACACAGTTAGATCTCAGTTTAAACATAAAAACATCAGAAGCAGTAAAAATCGCATTAAGGGGTTTAGAATTGAAATTGGCCGATGTGCATTCATCAATGGACCAATCAATCACCTTTTTGACTTGCGATTCTCCATCTTTATCATCAAATGTTTTTGGTGGATTCCAACCAGATAATACACTACGCCATGCTCTCTCATCTATAGACTTAATGTACATGCGCATTTTAAGTTTTCATTAGGGATAATTTGATCCATCTAATGCCTATTGGGCGGGAGTTTGAACTATGTTGTTCTCATTCAGCCCGCTTGGAGGTTCTTGCATTGGCAAGCCTACTCCAATTACGCTCCCACTGGCTGAAAGATGATAACCTAGTGAAAGACTACCACCGTGAAAGTCGATGAATGCTCCCACTGATTCCTTGTCATATTGCTTTGACAAGATATCAGTCTCTTTGTTAATTTTTTGTTCTTGAATTTCTTCAAGTTCTATCATCTTTACGGCCTTGTTCCTTAATGACATAATTGTCTTCAAGAAAGTTGGCCTGCATAGAAACAATCACTGTTTGTTTCTCAGGTAGATAGAAATAATATCCTCTTGTTTCCTTAGGATATTCCACAAAATAACCCTTTTCACCTTTGGATTCCAACTTATCAGTTAGCATCTTTTTCACAAACGCGGGGAAACGCTGCATCTTGATATGTGAGAAAGTTGGTTTCTTACCACACCATAGCTCGTATGACGTATGCTCAACCGATTCAGATGAAATCCTATTCAGAATGTAGATTGAGGTTTGGAGTGCGTAACCCCATAACAATGTTGGAAGAGAGGAAAAGCTCATCATGGACCTTACCATGTCTAACAAGGTTTGGTTTTTCCTTTCGGAAACTCCATTCATTTGGGGTGTTCCATGCAATTTGGGATTGGATTCCATGCAATTTCAGATAATCAGTGAATTCATGGCTAAGGTATTCACCACCTTGATCCGATCGAAAAGTCTTGATACTCTTACCAAGGTGCTTCTCTACTTCAGCTTTGTACTCCTTAAATTTCTCAAAAGAATCAGATTTGTGTCTCATAAGATACACATATCTGTATCTTGAGAAATCATCTGTAAAAGTGATGAAGTATCCGAAGTGACCCCTAGCTAGAGTGGGCAATGGTCCACAAACATAGTTGTAGATCAACTCTAGAACTTCTTTGGCACGCACCTCTTTCTCATAAAGGGTTTATCGATCATCTTGCCCATGAGACAAGATTCACAATCTCCATAAGACTCAAAATCAAATGGGGTTAAGTATTCTAACTTTCTTAACCTTGCAATTCCTTTCTCGTTTACATGATCAAGTCTACAATACCTTAAGTAAGTCGGGTTTTCATGATTACTAAGTTTGAGTCTTTTATTTTGCATATTAAGAACATCATATCCACAATGCAACAAATATATGTTGCGAGTAAGAAAGAACTAGATGACAATCATTAAGTTCTAATATAATACCAAAGGGTAAGTCTAACACATAAGTCCCCACACGTTCAATAGCAACTCTTGATCCGTTTCCACGTGTAAGACGACTTCACCCGCCATAACTGCCCTAAGACACATGAGCCCCTTCACATTCTTACAAATGTGTGAGCCACATCCGGTATCTAATACCAAGCAGTTAGCGCTATCAGTACACATGTTTATCTTAATAATAAACATACATGTTCTAGTGCCAGAAGCACCCAGTGCAATCCTTTCAGCAACCAGAACCTTACAGTCCTTCTTCCAGTACCCTCTTCTGCTTATAGTAGAGGCACACATCCTTGTCTACCCGCTCTTTCTTTTGAAAACCATCTTAGTGATAGTGAACTTAAAAGTCCTGAGCATGTTGTGAAGTTCAGGTATGGTCACATCCGTCTTATTCATATTGTAGTTCATGATGAAGCTAGAATATGAATCCGGGAGCGATTAGAGGATAGCATAAATGAAAACGTTGGTCTTTTAGCTCAATGCCTAAATTACCAAATTTCTCAATTAGGCCTATCATCATTAGCACATGAGGTGAAATCTTCCATTCTTTAGCTAACAGGCATCTAAACAGATCTCTCATCACTTCACAAATCTCAGAATGAGATTCAGAATCAAAGAGATCCTTCAGGTGATTGAGCATCTAGAAGGGACCCATTCTCTCACGTTGCATATGTTTCTCGGGAGTCATGCCGAGCTGTTGGGAAAATATGGGTGCCCGGATCTATTCAAATTGATTTTCAAATACATATTTAAATAAATCAATTAATTACTAACATGAATTAATCCTAAATCAATTCAACATAATAATCAATAAGCAAATAAAAAATTCACGCGTACACATAATCCACATAAATCCTAAGCATGCGGAATCTAGGAGTTACGAGATTATGTACCTCTTGTAGAGACAACCGTTGAGACGTTGGATCAACCCAAAGAGCCTTCTCAAATATATCTCAAGTTCACGAACATAATCCGGTGGGAAGATTTCACACGAACGATTTTAACAAGAGAGAAAAATAAAATATTTTGCCACCACCTTTGTGGATTTCTAATATTTCCAACACATGGAATTGCATTTGGGAATGAAAAATTCATCCCCTATAAATAGGACTAGGGTGGCCGATTTTTTGGAGGAAAAAATAAGGAAGAAAATCTTTTTCTTGGTCTCCAAGAAATCTTGAATATATCTCCTATATTCTTTTCTCCTTAATTAAATTTTTCCATAAAATCTTTCTTCCCCTTTTCCCCACTTTTTCAAAAATTACAAGGCAAAAGGGATCAAAATTTGACTTCTTGAATTTATGGGATAACTATGTATTCTCAGAATACTTATCTCTTTCCATAAAATATCTTTCAAGAAAATCTTTTCTTCCTTTTCCTATATTTTTCGAAAATTTTGAGAAATATTAGGCAAAAATATTTTCTTCTCCTTTTCATTAATTGGACTTTAATTTGGGATATTTGAGGGGCCTTTAGGAGAATTAAGATTGGACCTTTAATGGACTATGAAGCTTTAATATTGGGCCAAATATTATTCAAGTCCATTAATATTAATTTACTCCACTATAAAATTAATATTGAACTATCCATATTAACCCATATTAAGATTTTACTTATAATATGGCTCCCGGTCATTACTTCCCGTGCTTAAGATTATTTTAGTCCATTAATTAATTAAACCACTGAACAAGCTTCAAATTAATTAATATCTTAGTCCTTGGAGTAAAGACAACTCAACGTTATTATCCATACCGGAAATAAATTTCCACTTGCAAGATTTAGTATGATATAGATTCTAAGCCCACCAAGGGGACAAATCAAGCAAGACGTACTTGCACACGATTCTCCATATTAAATGTCAGCAATCGTCATGTAATTAATAATATTGCCCAAGATATAAGGTATCGAATCATATTGACTCTCTTCCTATCATAAGTCAAAGCAATAGTTATTAATTTCACACGATCCTATTTAAGGGACGGAGATTAAGTAATAACACACCACTGAGGTCTAATTCTTGTATATTCAGTACCTAAGAATTTATCCTCCTGTAGGTCCTTATTCAGTGCATCTAAATGCACTAGTATAATCTCTTGGTCAAGACAAGCCAATATGAGTCTTATACTTCAACCTTTCATGATGGTTCGTTCATTTTCATCTGGGTTGTGAATTTGTACTTAATTACGAGGAGCTTTTAATTTGATCTTATGTGATCTAGTATCACCAAATTAACTACAACGTAATATGTACTTTACTTATTGAACGGATTTGCAATAAATATATATAACATTCATTCATATTTTAATGCAACAATGATTTATTAGTTATTTCAGTAAATAAATAAGAAATTCCAGTTTGGTTATACAAAGTAAAAGTATACTTTTCAGTATAACCCTAACACGAGCAACATCACACACTAAGTCTGGGAAGCATCCTTTTGATGCTTCTTCTGAGCTGCTACGTCAAACGTGGTTGCCTCAGGGAACCAGATGCAGGGTTAACCGGGATTGACTTGTCCAACACATACTCAATATTTTCTTGCCTTAGCACCAAACACATGTTTCGGTCCCAGTCCAGAAAATTTATCCTAGCCAATTTTGTTTGTTTCCAAAACACATCTCAATAACAGTTATACATTTCAACTAACCAAGAGAAATAAAATAAAATAGGAATTAAACACATAATTCCTATGATCAATCTTCAGAAATCAAAATAAACATGGTCTTTCTTTTGTATTTATTTTGTCTCCATTATTTTCACATACTCAACGACCTCATCGGAAGAGTACGAATTTATATCAAATATATAAATTGTAATGGACTAGGATCCACATTACTACTACCATAATCCCAGCGAGGGCTGATCATTATAATAACATAACTGGTAGGTCTCCAAACCAATTGTCAAACTGCAATTCATAGTTAATCGAACCTAGTTCAATTGATGTCCCTTAACTTTTGTTCCCCGCGAGGGCTAGCGAAACAAAATTAAGTTGGTTTACAACCATGAAACGATGATATTACATGTCCCTATAAAATTCTCGTTAGATGTAGAAACACACTACCCGAGGTAGACTTTCTGGAGTCTGCCTGATTGGAAATCCGAGTCCGTGTAATCGATGGGGATTAGACTGTCTGACTTGTAAATCAACATTATGTCCCGTGTCTTCTTCAGATACTTCAGAATGTCCTTTACTACAGTCCAATGTTCTTTCCCAGGGTTGCTTTGATATCTTGCTACTATGCCTACGACGAAGCAGATATTCGGTCTCGTACATAACATTGCATACATGAGGCTTCCCACAGCCGAAGCATAAGGGATGCTCTTCATGTCATCTATATCTTTCTGTGTTTTGGGACACATCACTTTGGATAGATGGATTCCATGTCTGTAGGGCACAAAGCCTTTCTTGGAATCTTGCATGCTGAATCGCTTCAAAATAGTGTCTATGTATGAGGTCTGTGAAAGCCCGATCATTCTTTTCTTGCTATCTCGAGTGATCTTGATCCCCAGAATGTGACCGGCTTCCCCTAAATCCTTCATATCAAATCATTTTGACAGCCATGCCCTTACGTTTGATAATACCTTTACATCATTTCCGATGAGTAGAATGTCGTCTACGTATAGTACCAAAAATACCAAGGCAGTTCCGTCACGTTTTTTGTAAACACAACTTTCAAAGTTGTTCTGATCAAAACCGTAGGATTTTATAACTTGATCAAAACACTGATTCCAAGCATGGGATGCTTGCTTTAGCCCATAAATGGACTTCTTAAGCTTGCAGACCAGATGCTCTTGGCCTTTTTCAATGAAGCCTTCGTGTTGTTGCATATAGATTTCTTCGTCAAGACTTCCATTGAGAAAAGTTGTCTGACATCCATTTGCCAGATCTCAAAGTCTAAGTGCGCAGCAATCGACAAGAGAATGCGGATGGAATTGAGCATGGCTACGGGCGAAAAGGTTTCCTCATAATCGATCCCTTCTTTCTGAGTGTACCCTTTCGCCACAAGTCTTGCTTTAAAGGTTTCAACCTTTCCGTCCGGTCCCCTCTTTCTCTTGTATACACACTTGCATCCAATGGGTTTTACCCCATTGAGTGGTTCGACTAGCTCCCACACCTTATTGTGATCCATTGAACCCATTTCGGCTTCCATTGCTGTTTGCCAAGATGTTGCATCCTTGTCTTGGATCGCCTCGTTGTAGGACCATGGATCTGATTCTTCTCCTGAGATCAAGTCCGAAGACTCTCTGATCCCTAAGAATCGATCGGGTTATCTGACAACCCTCCCTCTACGACGAGGTTCCGATTGTGTAGGTGTGACGATTAGTATGTCTTTTTTTACAGTTGGCAATGGAGTCAGCCCCCTAAGTTCTTCTAAGGTAATGTAACTTCTAGGTTTTTTATCATTCATATAGTCTTCTTCCAAAAATCTAAATTGTGTACTGATTACCACCTTTTGATCTTCGGGACCATATAACATGCATCCCTTCGTTCCTTCGGGGTACCCAATGAAAAACCTTAATTCTGAACGTGCATCCAATTTACCAGCTTCCTTGTCCAACACGTATGCCGGACACCCCCAGATCCTGATGTGTCCTAAACTGGGCTTGCGCCCTGTCCACAATTCTCTCGAGGTTTTAGGAACTGATTTGGAAGGCACTAAGTTCAGAATGTAAGCCGCTGTTCTAGAGCGTAACCCCAGAATGATTTTGGTAAATCTGCATAACTCATCATTGATCTTACCATTTCTAAAAGTGTCATATTCCTTCGTTCTGCAACCCCGTTTTGTTGAGGGGTACCGGGTGCAGTCAACTGGGATGCAATCCCCTCTTTCGACAGGTAGTTCAAGAATTCATCGCTGAATCGCCTCCACGATCAGATCGTAGAGACTTGATAGTCTTTTCCTTATGATTCTCTTCTTGAGCTTTAAATTCTTTGAATTTATCAAAGGTCTCAGATTTATGCTTCATTAGGAAAATATATTCCTAGCGTGAGTAATCATCGATAAACATAACGAAATACTCGTAGCCACCTCTAGCTTTGATTTACATTGGACCACACACGTCGGTGTGAACGATTTCTCGCACTTTCTTAGCTCTAAGCCCCTTAGCTCCAAATGCCCTCTTGGTCATTTTACCCTCTAAGCATGATTCGCAAGTTAGAATTGGTTCAATCTGGAGATTCCCCAATGAACCATCTTGAACCAACCTTTGAATCCTTTTTGGGTTAATATGACCTAATCTAAGGTGCTAAAGAAGTGTTTCGTTCACATCATCCTAACGCTTTCTTTTGCATGAAATAGTAGATGTGTTATACGATGCATTTTGTGAGTGATGGGCACAATTAATAATATAGAGATTATTTCGTAAAGTTCCACGATAGATAATCATATTGTTATGCAAAACAGTAACATGCTTATTAAAACGAACATAATATCCATCAACAAATAGTTTTGAAACTGAAATAAGGTTTTTCCGAAAAACAGGAACATAAAGAACATCTCTTAAAATTAAAGTCTTGTCTTCAAAAGACAGGTGCACTTCTCCCACTGCTTCAGCTGCCACTCTCGTAGCATCGCCCAGCGTGATGAGGATCTCACATCCACTAAGTTGTCGGGTCCACTTGAACCCCTGTAACGTGAAACAAGCATGATCAGTAGATCCCGTATCTACTACCCACGAATGGGTGCGTACTCCGCTAAACAAGTTTCAACAACTAGTGAGTGAGAATTACTTTTCATTCGATTCCTTTTAAGTTTGGAACAGGCTGACCTCCAATGTCCTTTTTCGCCGCAGTTGAAGCACTTCCCCTTAGCCGGAGTCTTCACTCCACCCTCCCTCTTCACCTTTCCTTTGCCCTGTGCAATACTTGAGTTAGCTTGGCTTTCCATCTTGGTTTTCTTCCTTTTCTTGCCTCCTTTTGGCCTAGAAGAAGAAGATGGACCAATGGCCGCTAAAGCTTGGCTTCTCTCTCCTAATATTCCTTCTGCCGAGACAAGAGCTTGCAGCAGATCAGGCAAGGTGAACTTCTGATTGTTCATTTGATAATTCAGCCTGAACTGCTTAAAGCTTTTGGGCAGGGAATGGAGTATGAAATCGCTCTGGGTCTCGATGTCATATTCTGCTCCAAGCACCTCAAGTTTGTTAAGGTGAGCCATTATTTGGAGAACGTGATCCCTTACGGGTGTTCCCTCCACCATTTTCATTGAGAGCAATGTCTCTCATGGTGATCTGGTGAGCCACAAGGTTCTGATGTTGAAACATCGCTTTAAGATTGACTATGATGTTCGCAGCGGTCTCAACGTTTTGGTGTTGGTGTTGCAACACATCTGACATTGAAGCCAAGATGGTACACTTTGCCATTTCGTTAGAAGGCTCCCAGTCAGCATACTCTTTTTTAACCGTCTTAATTGCCTCATCAGATGGCTTTTCTGGTTTGGGTGCAGTAAGAACCCATTTATGGCTTTGTGCAGTGAAGACAATAGTAAGTTTTCGATACCAATCAACAAAGTTTTCTCCAGTAAGCAGATTGTCTTTTAGTAAATTGAACAGTGGATTAAAAGGTTGCGACGTGATGAAACTGGAATAAACATACATATTGTGTCAATATCTGGATCAACACAAAAGAAATCACATAATTCGATCACATGATTCATATTAAAATCACAAAAAAAATATGAACATGCATTAGCCAACATCTCAAAACAGATTTAAATGAGCCTCTTGGGAGGGTCATCATTTAAATCTTATTCAAGCAGGTTACAAACAAGAACAGGTACAGACCTTTAATTCAAAATTAATAGTCGGCTCCCACTTGACCAATATAAAATTGACAGGGACTTCGGTGAAGTATATACATATCAATTTTATACCTAAGTAATAACCATGATTAAATCCAAAATTACTACTTCGTTTTGATCGAGCCTCTTGGGAGGGTCATCGTCGCCACTAATAATAATTCACGATCATCCTTTTGAGAATTTATTCATGTGAAAGCTATCTTTTGACCGTTCCATAGGGAAATTTCTCCAAAAGATTTCACAAATAAATAAACCATGGAGGTCAAAATTAATTTGATTCGAAACCAAATTAATTATTAAAACATACTTAGTAATTTTTGAGTTTGAGATTTTTAGTTGAGCAATTCTCATGCAAAGACGTTTAAACAAATTAAATAAATCATAAGAAAAACAACAATAAATCAAGCAAAGCGGAAAATAAACATATTGGGCACAAATTATCCAACTGTAATGGTTTAATTTTCCTTGGCTTGATCTTGAAGAAACGTCGTCTTGAATTTCTCCCACTCGTTTGTCTCAAAAAAAAATTATGTCTCGAAGCGTGTGCAAGTAGCTATGACCAAGACGCTTTCGCCCTCATCCGGCGCCCACTTGGCGGCGACGCGCTTCAGGCCTAAGCGCGGCAGCGCGTCGCCTTTATATGTACTCGGCAGCTGTGGCAATCGGCGGCGGCAGGCGGTAGTGCTGTCTTGTAAGCGCCATGTCTTTCTCTTCTGCCGTCGCGCCGCCCGCATCACCTCGCGCTCTGTCGCAGCGCGCGTCTTAGCGTCGCCCGGTGCCACCATCGCATTCGGGCGACCCCTAACATCGTCGCCATGCCCGATTCGCCCTAGCGGCGTCAGGCGTCAGCGCGTGCCCTCCCTTAACGCGTTTGGCGAACGCCGCATCGCTTCGTGCGATTACAGGTCTATTTTAACTCCTCGTCTCCGTCTTCGTCTTCAATCAAGTTACAATTTATTTAACAAAAAATAAATACCTTAAATATAGACTAATCTATTACATTGAACAAATCAGATATCCTAATCTACTCGTGGATTTTCTCACGAGAAAAATAAATCCAAACGAGTTGAATTAAAACCAACATTCAAAAGCATGAAAAATAAACACATTAAATACCATGACAATTGGATGCCTGCAAAACAGATCTAGCAATTCTACTATCCAAATTTCAATTTAACGTGCAACAAAATTTAAATAACAATTTAAAAAATCAGAGCTCGAAACCAGAGCTCTGATACCAGTTGTTGAGAAAATATGGGTGCCCGGATCTATTCGAGTTGATTTTCAAATACATATTTAAATAAATCAATTAATTACTAACATGAATTAATCCTAAATCAATTCAACATAATAATCATTAAGCAAATAAACAATTCATGCGTACACATAATCCACGTAAATCCTAAGCATGCGGAATCTAGGAGTTACGAGATTACGTACCTCTTGTAGAGACAACCGTTGAGACGTTGGATCAACCCAAAAAGCCTTCTAAAATATATCCCAAGTCCACGAACGTAATTCGGTGGGAAGATTTCACACGAACGATTTTAACGAGAGAAAAATAAAATATTTTGCCACCACCTTTTTGGATTTCTAATATTTCCAACACATGGAATTGCACTTGGGAATGAAAAATTCATCTCCTATAAATAGGACTAGGGTGGCCGAATTTTTTGGAGGAAAAAATAAGGAAGAAAATCTTTTTCTTAGTCTCCAAGAAATCTTGAATATATCTCCTATATTCTTTTCTCCTTAATTAAATTTTTCCATAAAAATCTTTCTTCCCCTTTTCCCCACTTTACCGAAAATTACAAGGCAAAAGGGATCAAGATTTGACTTCTTGAATTTATGGAATAATTATGTATTCCAAGAATACTTATCTCTTTCCATAAAATATCTTTCAAGAAAATCAAGAAATTTTTTTCTTCCTTGTCTTATATTTTTCGAAAATTTTGAGAAATATTAGGCAAAAATATTTTCTTCTCCTTTTCATTAATTGTACTTTAATTTGAGCTATTTGAGGGGCCTTTAGGAGAAGTAAGATTTGACCTTTAATGGACTATGAAGCTTTAATATTGGGCCAAATATTATTCAAGTCCATTAATATTAATTTACTCCACTATAAAATTAATATTGAACTATCCATATTAACCCATATTACGATTCTACTTATAATATGGCTCCCGATCATTACTTCCCGTGTTTAAGATTATTTTAGTCCATTAATTAATTAAGCCACTGAACAAGCTTTAAATTAATTAATATCTTAGTCCTTGGAGTAAAGACAACTCAACATTATTATCCATACCGGAAATAAATTTCCACTTGCAAGATTTGGTATAATAAAGATTCTAAGCCCACCAAGGGGACAAATCAAGCAAGACGTACTTGCACAGGATTCTCCATATTAAATGTCAGCAATCGTCATGTAATTAATAATATTGCCCAAGATATAAGGTATCGAATCATATTGACTCTCTTCCTATCATAAGTCAAAGCAATAGTTATTAATTTCACACGATCCTATTTAAGGGACGGAGATTAAGAAATAACACACCACTGAGGTCTAATTCTTGTATATTCAGTACCTAAGAATTTATCCTCCTGTAGGTCCTTATTCAGTGCATCTAAATGCACTAGTATAATCTATTGGTCAAGACAAGCCAATATGAGTCTTATACTTCAACCTTTCATGATGGCTCGTTCATTTCCATATGGGTTGTGAATTTGCACTTAATTACGAGGAGCTGTTAATTTGATCTTCTGTGATCTGGTATCACCAAATTAACTACAACGTAATATGTACTTTACTTATTGAACGGATTTGCAATAAATATATATAACATTCATTCATATTTTAATGCAACAGTGATTTATTAATTATTTCAGTAAATAAATAAGAAATTCATGTTTGGTTATATAAAGTAAAATCATGCTTTTCAGTATAACCCTAACACGAGCAACATCACACACTAAGTCTGGGAACCATCCTTTTGATGCTTCTTTTGAGTTGCTACGTCAAACGTGGTTGCCTCAGGGAACCAGATGCAGGGTTAATCGGGATTGACGTGTCCAACACGTACTCAATTTTTTCTTGCCTTAGCACCAAACACATGTTTCGGTCCCAGTCCAGAAAATTTGGCCTAGCCAATTTTATTTGTTTCCAAAACACATCTCAATAAAAGTTATACATTTCAACTAACCAAGAGAAAGAAAATAAAATAGGAATTAAACACATAATTCCTATGATCAATCTTCAGAAATCTGTTGGAATTTAGAGGCACGTAAACACGCAATACATGCGCAGCGAAATTAAACAGTTCACCAACAACGAACAATTAATTGCATAATTAAATACGAGCAAACGTAAACAAAATTCTTACAGTAATTCGTATACCGTTTTCTCTACTATGGTATCCACATAATCCCCAATTCAGGAACTTACACGGATTTGCCAGCGTTGAATCCCGAGATGAATTTGCTAGGAAAATTCTAACTCTAGATCTTATGGAGAATAATGAATTAACGTTGTTTGTGAATTCCCAAGAGCTTGTATATATAGGAAGGCCCAGCTTAAATCCTAAGCTAGCCTGATTGGGAAATAAAATCCCTAATCATTAATTAAATTAAATCCCTTTAATTTAATTCCCTTAATATAAATGTCTACGGATTTAAATTCCATATATGTCAAATCTCTACGATTTGATTCCATATATATTAAATCCTACAATAATATACCATATATTATTATTTGGGAATTCCTATTTAATTAAATCTAATTTAATTAAACATTAATAATAATTAATTCCAAATTAATCTATTATTAATTAATTCTCCATAAATTAAATATTAAATATAATTTAACATTTAATCAACCAACTATAATCCGTAAAAGGGAACTACTTGTTGTGTGACCCGTAGGCCCTCATATATCGAGCGATTAGTCAAAGTAATGGTCTTAATTGAACCCTAGACAATAAATCAGATATTCTCAATATAAGAGGTACGTTGCGAGAAATGTGCAACTACCTGTAACTGTAACATGGGCTATTACGATTTCCTCTTTTCATTCACGAATACTTGATTAGTCTTGAACATGATGAAGTGTCTATTCAATAACTTAATCAATTTATCTCTGTTGGTCCCGGTGAAAACGAGTCTTACACGTGTATGGGGGGGAATACACGTGTTCAGTGTTTTTAAAACTTTTTCTAACTGAGGTCAGCTTGGGTCGATAATCTCAAGATTAGGGTCTCGAGAAGCACAGATCGCTCTCGAGTCAAAGTCTCATCGAGACAAAGTGATCCCGAAGCCGCTTTTTAAAACCTCGAGATAATCCCAACCGAGTCCCGAAGTGTCGAGATCCTGAGTTGCTTGGATCGGATAACTAACTTACTGAACCCTCAAAGAGTAAGTTCCGTTTGGTAACTATCCGTTCTAGCTACTCATCGTGTGCGGAATGGTTGGCCCTTAGTTTATACTCGTTTTAAAGCTTTGCTAAAAACCTTCCTTAAGTGGAATAGTGATTAATGATTCAATTACATGCAACTTCATTGGATTGATTCCAATGAATATCGATTGAAAAGTATGCTTTCAAAAACAAGTCAATGCAGCGAGTTTAAGCAGGATAAGGAAAGCAATAAACAACACAACAATTATAGTGGTTTAGAGACTCAAGCTCCTACGTCCACTCTCTCTGATCCTCAGAGAAATTCACTAATCACTTCTGAGTTTTCTGACTACCTCGCGTAGTTTACTTACTCACTTCGCCCGAGCTTTCGAATACTCCACGTAGTTTACTTACTCAACCCGACCTTGAGCTTTACGACTACCTCCGTAGTTTACTTACTCAAACACAAACAAGCTTTCGGACTACCCTCAGAGCTTACTAACTTCTCCTCTAGAGTTTTTCGACTACTCCGCGTAGTTTACTAACTCTTTACAACTCTTTCTCACCAACAAACACACACCAACTACCTTCTCAAGGGTTTGGGGGTTTCTCGGTTGGTTTTCAACTAGGATGAGATATCCTTTACAATGAAGTACAATGCAAAGGGTTAGGATATCTCGACTAAGCTTTGGATAAATCTTATCAAGCTAGGCTTAGTTTAGTGAGCTCTCTTCAATATACAAACACTTGGGAAATTCTAAGTTTTTCGAGTGCTTTAACTTTTCTTGAGAATAAGTTTGAGCTCTTGAAGGCGTGATAAATTTCCGTAACCTTACAATGTAGAGGGTCACCAAGATTTATAGGCATACACCAAGGTCACTTTTGAAAACTATCGGTTGAGAGATAGCTTCGTGAGTTTCCTCTTACGGTGTGTGAGGAACGTCTATATTTAGGGTTTGAAACTCCCTAACACGTCTTAGGCAATAGCCTTTCATGTAGTCGGTCTTCACTTTTTGCAGTCTGGAACTTTTTGTACATCTGACATCTTTTTTCAAATGACACATCCTTTGTCGGTGTCGGTATGGTACAATGTTGTCTTCCTCTTTTTGACTTTTGTCTCCGATTAAAGGTAGACACCTTCAGCGGCTCTTTTTGGTTACAAACTCGAGTTTGATATAACCTTAACAACACCGACTTAGTTCCTTTTGTTTGCATTTGAATGTCTTGGCAAATATCTATTTCCTAAGGAATTCGCGATCTTCTCAGTATTGCATCCTTCGGATAGATATATTCAGTGCCTCGGAACATTCAGGGTTTATCTTTGAGCATTGGTACATTCTTGAGTCTTGATAATTCTTCGTGCCTTGATATTCTTGATCTTCACTCTTGATCTTGATCTTGTGTCTTGAGTTTACGAGTCTTGAGGTCTTATGAGTCTTGAGGTCTTACGAGTCTTGAGTGTCTTCGAGATATCTTGACCGATACTTTGAATCTTCATCTTGAGTCTTGAGTTCTTGATATCATCTTGAGTCTTGATATCTTAGTTTCTCACTGAGTCTTGATTCTCGATTTCTCTTTGAGTCTTGATTCTCGGTTTCTCATCGAAGTCTTGAAACTTCGGTTTTATATGAAACTTCAGTTTCTTGAAAAACATCTCGAGTTCTTGAGTCTTGTAACCTATCTGAACTATATCTTTCGACTATACATTTTGCAAGATAACATCCCGAATACTCTAAAAACTGAATCGACTCAACTATCAAGATCAATCAACATGTCATACTCGGGGTTTTGGGATCTTAATCAAAATCATATATCTTTTATTAAATTCATCTCCCAACAATTTCCCCCTTTTTGATGATGTCAAAACCTATCTTGTTACAAACATATAACCTATACTCAAGTTTCAGTTTATCCTATTACAAGATTGGTTATGTTTTCAACAATTTTCCCTTTTAAAAATAATGAGTCTCCCAATACTATGAATCAGAGAATCTCCCAACAATTACAGAGAGTCTCCCAACAATTATTCTTTCAACAATTTCTTCAGTAATGAATCTTCTTAAATAGTTCATCACCAAATACTTAAACAGTTGATTCAGAGACATTCATTCAGGCATATCAAATATAAAAGACATGTAAATAAGATAATGAGGTATTATCTTTTGAGCATAAATGATAAATCTTCATTGATGATTGGTTTGAGTTACAGATTACAATGAGTTTATCAACAAAATCAAAAAGACAAAAATTTAAAGATTACAGAATCTTCGAGTCTTGTCTTGATCTTGATTTTGGCTCTTGGTCTTCGCTCTTTTCTTTGCTACTTCTTCAACTTCATCATCACGGCACCCTCCAGTCGAACATTCCAAATATCTCTTCTTGAGCTCATTTCTCTCTTTGATGATATCCGGACTGTTTCCTGTTAAACCCAACTGACCAGCATACTGAGCAATTTCTTGAGTAATGGCCTTCTCATTCACCAAGCCATTACCAAGTCTTGGAGGAGGATAGGAATATGGACCGGGGGACTACTATCTGCACATCTCCTTCATCCGCAAGGTTAATCCAGCTTTGGAGATATTTTGGATAGAAGGTTAGGAGATATTCAATGAATGCTTCATTCTCGATCCGAGCTTTTTCCCCTCCACCCTCTCGAGCACATCATAATAGAACGGAAGGTTCTCTTGACCTCTTCCCACATATCGTTGAGTTTGATAGGCATCCATTTATCATCGCGTGGGCCCCTTCGATGCTTTTGATATCTCTCTCCTTTTTTGCTCATAAACTTCTTGAATCCACTCCTTCGCCCGGCTCTCCTCTTGATCTTCTTTCCGATCATAGCACGCTTTTGGGGCGGCGGCAGCTTTCTTAGCTTGTTCTACTTGGAGTGTCTTCGGAGCATTCCTCGTATTGAAGACTTTCTTCTGAGGTTGAGACTCAGATTCTTCCGTTTCTTCATCATCCAGAATCAGCTTTCTCTGGATTGGCTTAGAAGCCTTTGCACGCTTGCTTTCAGGTTGAACAATGCCCAAGGCTTTCCTCTTCATAGGCAAATCAGCAGCAGCCTGGCTTGTTCCAACCTTAGTTCTAGCACTCAGTTTCTCTCTTGCAACCTCAAGCATGGTTTGCTCAGAAACTCGAGTGTAGATAGGCTTTTCCAACTGAGCGAACTTCATCTTCTCAGTAGCTTCGACTTCATTTAAGGCTTTGGATAGATTGTACATTTCAGCATCCTTCTGAGCCTTTTTCTCCAAAGTACGTGCCAATAATTTCCTGAAGTCTTCACCTGGTCTTTCCCCCTTCTTTGCACCGTAATTTGGAAGAAGTCTGGAGAGTGTTGTGTCCATGTGATATTTCTCTTTGCTCACACAGCGAACCTCTCCTGCTATATGATCTTGCTCATCTTCCAGCCTCCTGATGTGGTTCTTAGCCACAGAAAATTCTTCAGACAAATGGGCAAACTGGCCAGAGAGTGCTTCCTTAAACATCTCTGTCATCTTGGTCATGAGCAATGACCTCATTTCCTCAATAGCAGATTTGATCATCACTTCATTCCTCTCTGCCAATTTCACCTCTAGAAATGCAGTTGACTCCTGGTGCTTCTATTTCATTTCAAAGATCGAAGCTCAACTTTGACTCCTCCAACTTTTTTCATTCAAATTTTATCTTCCATGGAGGTCATCTCGTGAGGTCGAGTGTTTTGGATTTGCACCAGCTCTGAAGAGTGACTAAGACTTTCCATCTTCTGAGCTTGGTTGGCCAATGTTTCTTCCATCTGAGCAATCTTGATCATCATTGGCTCAACCTTCTCAAGTTTCTCCATCAAGGGAGTGAGGTTAATCTCAGGAACCTTATGCACCTTCTGGGCCGATTGATCATCCCGAGCTTGACTTCATTCATCCTCGAGCTCCAAAGAGTCTTACATCGAACTTTGGCATAATTGTTAATAACTTTGGCATAAAGTTAATAGCAAAAGAGTGCTAGTGCCGATCCGAGGTTGACCAATTTTAGTTTGATCAACACCGAAGTCTCCTTCTCTATCCGAGATCGATCCTCAAAGATCTCCCTGTTGGTCCCCATCTCCATCTTTAGATTTGTCTCCGATGCTAGGGGCACCAACCCGATCGCTCTCCTTTTCGGTTATCTTCCCTACGAACCGGCTCATCAAAATTGGAGTTTTTCATCTCGAGCTTTGTCCTCCGAATCACGAGAAGTCGATCGGGAAGGTTGTCTCCTCATTCCACCGGTCTTCCCCTCGAATGCGGCAATATCAAGCATCTCGGGAAGAGTCGATTGAGGATGAACACGATTGACCTTAATCAAGAAAACATCTTGCGGATCGAGGGGTATGATTTGAGCTCGGGGTAGCGGTCAAGAATGAACCGTTCCCCTTGCTCCTCCACTCGCCTTCTTGACCTTGCCCTTCTTCCATCTCGGGCTCTACGGTTCGGGTTGAAGCATCGGTGAGGATCAAAAGTAGATCACTTCGGGGAGTTCATCAAGAATAATGCGCTCACGAGTCTCGGTGACCTCGAGCGTTGTGCGATCGGTCCTCGTTTGCATCTGAGTGGGTTACGAGGCTGGTGGCATATCCTCAGTTGACTCGAGTTGGCTCTTCAATGCGAGTAGGCACATCTTGATAGGAATCTACGAGGCCTAAGTTCCTTTGAAAATTTCCGAGAAATTTTTATGCAATCGAGCGAAGTCTCAAGCACCTCGAGAAGACCGCTCCTCGATCGTTCTGTGCCTTAGTGATAACTGAGCCAAAACTTGCAATGGCGCCGGTCGGCGGTTTGGCCCTCGGGTTGAATCTCTTCGATTCACCGCCATCTTCATCGGTGAGAACCACCAATCTTCTGCGGCTTGGGAGCGAGGGTTTTTTCTGCTTTTTCAACTTCTCACCTGCTCCATCTTTGCCTCCAACAAAACCTCCCCCTGGTTTGTTGGGTCTCTTCAAAGAACTTGGTGACTTTTGGTGATTCTACTTTCTTTTCTTTCTTCCCTCGGATGGCCTGCTTCTTCACAACAATGGGCTTGAAGAGCAGCTTGGACTTAGGGAATGGGGTTGAATTGGCGAAGATATCCTCCTCCTCTCTGCACATCTCCAAAATATAAGCTATTTTGGTTGCATGGTGGATCTTGCCTTTAATCGTGATCGCCCCGTCAACCTTCTTGAAGACTTTGGCTTGCTCACTCACCATCTGAATCAGAAATTTTAGCCAGTTGAAGTCAGTGGTGGGTGAGGCCTCGATCGCCGCCATCAACCGAGCTTGGTAACCGACCGCTCAAAACTCCCCACAAGGCTCATGATGCTCTTGCTCACAATATCCATCAGAACTCGATATTGTGGCTTCAAGTGCCTCTTATGCAATGTTGCCTCAAATTTCACAGGATTCTCAGCAATCCTATCTAAATACTCCTGCTCTCTACCCAACATATACATCGCAGGATCCTCTCCCTTATCACATAGCTCAAAAACATCATTTAAAATTTTCGGAATAATATATAATTCCCTCTCAAAATCGGTGTATTTGGATGAATGCTCTAGATGTGATACGGTAATCGTAGAATGCATACCATTCTCTTCATCTATCCTCAAATTACAGATGAATTTGATTACCTCTTTTTTGCGTACTCTTGCTAAATTAAACTGCGACTAGATGGGGTGAGTTTAGCAATCGAATCATATGCAGAGCCTCCTCTTATGGCTTTGAGTTGGTTGTGCTATCGAGTGAGACAACGAACTCGTACCAAGGCTTGTTGGTTTCGGCTAATCTCTTGAACAAGGTTGGGGCCATTTTAGAGATTGATT
This sequence comes from Stenogyne calaminthoides, assembly GCA_037126765.1. Lineage (NCBI taxonomy): Eukaryota > Viridiplantae > Streptophyta > Magnoliopsida > Lamiales > Lamiaceae > Stenogyne > Stenogyne calaminthoides. The sequence continues at coordinate 28,153 of JBBCBC010000194.1, forward strand.
GAAGAAATGAAGATTTAGGGTTTAGGATTTTCTGGGCAAAGGGGATTTTTATTTGCAGAGGATTTGGAACGAAGGGTTTGATAAAATTTTGGCTTGAATGGCTTATTGGGGTATAAATAGCTTTGAGATCGTGGAGAATCATGTTGGTTAGGTGAAAAGCAATGGTTGAGATTAATCTCCGATTAATCGGGTATACGAACAGACGATCTCCGAAAAGTAAGCCGCCAAAATATCCTCATTGATCATTAATGTAACAGAGCATTAAATGACTGTTGACCTTCTTCGGAATTTCAAACGATCCCTCCCAAAAATATTCCTCAGATGTTTTGTATTTATTGCAAATGATTACCTGAGTTTCACTTAAGCAATAAATGAGTCGCATGAGTCATTACTTCTTCAGACTAATTTTCTCTATATCGGTCTTCTCGAAGTAATCGACCTTGATAAAATGTCAAGATGATATCGAAATCTTGAATGGGTTCAAGATGACACCGAGTAATCGATCTTCAAGAACTCGAGTTTCGAGACTTCGGTTTAGTATTTCCATTTTATCCCGAGTTTCAAGAAAATTTCGAGAAAAACTTCATGCATCCGAAAACCTTCAATTTTTTTGATTTTACTCTAAAACACTGGATCTAACATCCCTAATTCAAACGAAAGTTCCTAAAATCTTGATTCAGCCAAAGGTTTAGTCAAGATATCAGTTCTCTGCTTATCAGTATGAATTTTCTCCATCTTTATGTCCTTCTTCTCGACATGATCTCTGATGAAGTGATGTTTGATATCCACATGCTTGCATCTGGTGTGCAATACCGGATTTTGTGAGATAGCAATGGCACTATTATTGTCACAAAATATTGGTACTTCATTGGCTACAACTTTATAATCCCTTAATTGTTGTGCGAGCCAAAGAATCGAGCACGACATGACTTCCTCGCAGACCATGTATTCAAACCTTCAAGAATCTTGGTTGCTACTGAGGTCTGTTTCTTCGAAAACCAAGATATCAGCTTACTTCCTAGGAATTGACAAGTTCCTGTAGTGGACTTCGTCAATCTCGCAACCTCCATAATCGAAGATCCGAGTAACCGTTAATTCAAGGTTATCATCAATTTGGATACCATAATCCTCTATTCATCGTGCCCTTAAGATACTTCAAGATCTTTTTTTGGCAAAGATCCATGTGACTAGCCTTAGGATTAGCTTGGTATCTTGCACATATCCCAACAAAGAAATGTTATATCCGCCTACTTGTCGTGAGATAGAGCAATGATCCAATGATTCCTCTATAATCAAGATGACTCACCGATTTTCCTTCGTAATCAGGATCCATCTTGTAGTTAGTATTCATAGGAATCCTAAGCGCATTGCAAGTCTGTACACCATATTTGGCAATCGATCTACGGTGTACTTTGCACGGTTGATGAATATTCCTTCCTTTGATTGTTTCACTTGAAGACCTAGAAAGAAATTCATCTCTCCCATCATTGACATCTCAAATTTGCCTTTCATCGATTGTTGAAAACTTTTCACACGGTGATGATGGTTTGGAGATCCAAAAATGATGTCATCAACATATATCTCAACTAGTAAGATATCTTCCCCATCCTCTATCCCCGAACGAGTTCTATCAACAAATCCTTTGACAAAACCATGGTCAAGAAGAAAGTCGAGAAAGAGTATCATACCATGCTCGGGTGCTTGCTTAAGACCATACAAAGCTTTTTCGAGCTGTAAACTTGGTCATTCTGTTTTTGAAACCAGGAGGTTGTTCCACATAAACCTCTTCTTTAAGCACACCGTTCAGAAATGCACTTTTCACATCCATTTGATAGATCGTGAACTTCATGTGGGCAAAAGATATGCAAGAAACAATCTGATGGCTTCTAGTCTTGCAACAAAAAGGTTTCATCATAATCCAAGCCTTCTTCTTGGGAATAACCTTGTGCAACTAAATTTTTTGCCTTTGTTTCTACAATGTTGTTGTTTTCATCTCTTTTATTCTTAAAACCCACTTGGTTCCAATGACATTGTGCCTTTTCCGGTCTATCTACTAGCTCCCATACTTCATTCCTTGAGAATTGATTCAAATTTCATCTTGCATAGAAGAATCCAATAAGAATCTTGTAGAGCTTCACCAATCTCGAGAGAGTTCTTTCTCCGATAGGAAGCGGCAGAATAGTGCACTCTCACCATGGAACCTTCTTGTTTTAACACCTTGGTTAGATCACCCACAATCGACTTGTAGGATGACTATCTAACCATTTCCTTCTTGATGTTCCCCACAAAGAAAGATCCTCAACATTTGAAATGTTAGGTTCGGTTAATTCAAGAAACTTCGGGGAACAACAAAAAGGAGAAAGGGAATCATCTTATAGGGAAATTCTATTGAGAACATTGTCGAGACATTTGTTCCCCCTTTGGTTGATAGATTCAGAATTTGCCTCAATTGTGACCACATCTTCATTGGCATCACATACCCGAAGTCCAGAACCGGTGTCTGTTCAGATTGGTCACCTTTGGAGTGTTGGTTTTCTGAGTCTCACCATCCCGAGTTCCATCCCCGAACTTCTTTATTCGAGTCCGAGTCACCCAATCATAGGATGTGATCGCTTCTTCTTTTTCGAGTTCAATTGGATGATTTATCTTTTTGGTTCGGGCTTAATCTGGTGATCCTCTTAGTCGGTTCATCATCAAGATCATGTTCTGCTTTCTTTCCGAACACAAGTAGATTCATCAAAAAAACAACATGAGGTGTTTCCTCCACAATAAGAGTCCTACATTTGTAAACTCGAAAGTTTTATCGACTTGAGAATATCCTAAGAATATTCCTTCATCGCCTTTACTATCAAATGTTTTCAACCGATCTTTACCATTATTGTGTATGAAACACTTGCAACCAAACACACGAAAAGAAAGAAACAAGAGGCTTCCTTTCATTCCAAAGCTCATAGGGTGTTTTGCCTTGACTCTTGGTCAAGATGGATGTTTCCGAGAGTAGCATGCGGTGTTGATGCCTTGACCAAAAATCTTTTAGGAATATCATCTTCACTATCATTGTCCTTGCGAACTTCTTTTCAGAGTCATGTTCCTTCTTTCAGCAACACCATTTTGTTGAGGGGTCCTTGCAGCTGATGTTTCATGTGAAATTCCATTTGCTGCTTAATAATCAGATATGATATGATTTATAAATTCAGTTCCTTTGTCAGATCTGATTTTGACCACACTCAAATTTTTCTCAATACTGAGCCTTTTCATGAATTCGGCAGACTTTTATTCGAGTCTCTTTCTTCTTCGAGTAAGAATATGACCCAAGTATATCTTGAGTAGTCATCAACTACTACCAATGTGTATTTCCGCCATTAGTGCTCATGGTGTTATAGGACCAAAAGATCCATATGCGAAGAATCAAGTATTCTTTCAAAGAGAAACATCAACTTTGGTTTTAAATGATGCTCTTATTTGTTTTCCTTTCTGGCACGCATCACAAATATGTTCCTTACTGAACACTTCATTAGGCAACCCTCTTACAAGAGCTAATCTTGAAAGCTTGTTCAGGGTTTTGAAATTTAGGTGATTCATTCTTTTATGCCATAACCAACTGGTATATGTGGAACTTTTAGCAACCAAACATGTATCTTTAGGAGTTGAACTCCAATCAGCAAGATACACATTCCCTTTTCTTGTACCAGTCAGTAATACTTTATGTGAGATATCATCTTTCACAAAACATAAGTTCTTAGAGAACTCAACATTAAAACCCTTATCACAGAATTGGCTTATTGAAAGCAAATTATGCTTCAATCCAGATACATATGAAACACCATGGATATGAACTGAGTCGATTTCCAAAGTTCCATATCCTTGACCGTCTCCCTTGAGTTGTCTCCAAAAGTGATCTGTGGGCCTCTTTGTTCAACATAGTCACTGAGTATCTTCTTGAATCCTGTCATATGTCTTGAACATCCACTGTCAAGATACCATACATCAGGAGCCTTTTCATCTCTTCTCATCAGTGCTATGTGATCTTTAATCAGCTTAGTGCCCTTGTTTTCCTCCTGAAAAACAGATCAAATCTTAGGTACCCAATTTGTGTAGGGTCCTACAAGGTTAGATGTACCTTTCGGAATCCAAATTTGCCTGACAACTCTAATCACTTTAGAGTGGCTAATCTATCTTCCATAAACATCAACATACACATCTACTACTCTGGGTGCCTTGGCAGTTTTCTGTGTATGTGTGCTAGCTTTAGCATGAACATGTGCCTTTGAATTTTTCTTTAGTTCAGGCCTTCTGTTCATTTGCTTTGGCTTCTGTGCAGCCGGTCTAAATCTTTGATGACTCGGGTTCAGATAACCTTTACCCTTAGGCAAGTGGGGTTCAGGTTGTGCATCTTGAATACGGGTCTTTCAATATAATCGAGGACTTGGTTTCTTCGGTTGAGAATGTCTCTTTGAGTGTTTCTCATCCGAGGATTCCTCTCGATGGTTCGATGTGTGGAGCCTTTCGGGTTTGCATTCTTAGCCGAGGCTTTGAAGTACTTTGTCGAAACTTTCCAACTGAGTGCTCAGGTTTTCTAGCCTTCACTTGAGGTTTGGGCTTTCCTACCTGATTATTCAGTTTTACTGATACCATGGGTCCTTTTCCCTTGTCTATAACCTTGGGCATTACTTCAGTTTGAAGTGTAGGTGTCACTGGTTTTACAAAGATTGTCTTCTTGCTACTTGATGCAAAGATTCAGATGACCTTGTGAGGTTCCCCGGAATAAATCCCAATCCAGATTTTATAGTAATGACAGATCTCGGTAACTCAATTTCATCTATTACATTAGATACATTATTCAATAGAGTTAACTTCTTCTGTGCACTATCCTCACAGTTCTGTAGAGTTTTATGCTTCTCAGAGAGGCCATTGAACTCAATCCTGATTAGCTGAATCTCTTCAGTGGATTTCTCTAGCTTTTCAGTTAGGGTCATTATCAACTTCTCTTTCTCTGAGAGTTGTACTTTTCGAACATCCAGATTCATCAAGAGCTCCCATTAATTGAGAAGTGATTTCAAGATTACAGAGTCTTTCCATTTTAGATTTTCAAATTTTCGGTTCCTTATTCTCGCTCTTGAGTTCTATTTAGCGAGTTCTTGTAAAAACAAAGATAATCCTTCATCGATTCTCAAAAGAATCCATCAGTCAAAAATATTTTCGATTGGAACTTGAAAACTCTTGTGCTAGTGTAGGAGCAACAACAGAGAAAGAAGAGTTTACCTCCTCAATGGCCATCAGACATATGTCATCACTTTCACTGTCTGAGAATATCTCATCTGAAGAGCTAGATCCCTCCTCAGAGTGTTCTTCTTCTGCTACCATGGCCTTTTTGCTAGAGAACTTATTTTCTCTTTTAGCTTGTCTTTCTCTTCTCTCCTTAGCACTCAAACTGGACAATCATCTTTGGAAGTGACCTTTCTTTTGGCAATTATAAGATCTGTTGGTATCATCATCCTCGATCACTTTCTTCTTTGGACTTGGAGTCCTTCCTTTTGGATGAAGATCCCTCAGCTTTCAGGTCTTTCTTCTTCTCAGTTGATCTGTCCTCAGGTTTCTTCTGGTACATGTGGTTCCTGTAATAGCTTTTGTATTTTCCAAATCTACTATTAAGTCTGTCAAACCTCCTTGCCATCGGTCTAGCTTTTCATCAAGCTCATCCCGATTTTTGGCATGGGGGTTCTCAGACTCTCTAGTTTTACAGGTTTTATCTTTGGCTTTTAAAGCCACATTCTTACTAGATGATGAATCATCTTTCTTTGTCACCTTTTTGGATTTTTTATCAATTACAAATTCATAGGCCTTCAAATTTCGAGAGAAGACTTGTTGGTATGGCATTGAATTAATGTTCTTGGTGTTTTCAATCACCACAAAGATGAATATCCCATTTCTTAGAAAGACCTCTAAGAATTTTCAATGCAACTTCTCTTTGTGGATATTTCTTTCCAAGTGCATTTAGATCATTCATGATGCTAGTGTGAATCGACTTCCAATTTTTCTATTGATTCACCATCATCCATTTCAAAACTATCAAACTTTCCAATTGCCCTTCGAAAGTTTGTTTTTTTTTTATATGATCTCGTGCCTTCGCACATTCTGCCTAGTGTATCCCAAATCTCTTTAGCAAGATTACGTTGAGAGATCATTCCCATCACACCATCATCAATTGTACTGTATAGTGTGTCTTTTGCAATGTAGTCTAGATTGACTAACTTTCTCTCCTCAGGAGTCAGTTAGACATCAGACTTAGGAAATTCTGCTCTAGGATCAATTCTCTCATCCTCTGTTCCTCGGGGATTCACCACAGTAAGTTGGAATGGTCCTTGAGAGATCACTCTCCATGTTTGGAATACAGGTGATCCTGCATTCTCAGTCTCCATAAATCATAGTTCTCCACTGAGAACATGGGAAGTTTTTTAGAAGACATTTTTATCTGATCTTTTAAAACAAATTCAACAAATAAGATCAGTTCAGATAGACCACAAGTATTTTTAGCAAATAAAACTTTGGTTAACAAAGCAGGTGGTCAAGTTGAACCACTGCTCTGATACCACTTGTTGGTCTCGGTGAAAACGAGTCTTACACGTGTATGGGGGGGAATACACGTGTTCAGTGTTTTTAAAACTTTTTCTAACTGAGGTCAGCTTGGGTCAGATAATCCTGAAGATTAGGTTCTGAGAAGCACAGATCGCTCTGAGTCAAAGTCTACTGAGACAGTGATCCTGAGCTGCTTTTAGAAACCTCAGATGATCCCAACTGAGTCCTGAGTGTCAGAGATCCTGAGTTGCTTGGATCAGATAACTAACTTACTGAACCCTCAGAAGAGTAAGTTCAGTTTGGTAACTATCTGTTCTAGCTACTCAGTCGTGCGGAATGGTTGGCCCTTAGTTTATACTCGTTTTAAAGCTTTGCTGAAAACCTTCCTTAAGTGGAATAGTGATTAGGTTGTGATTCAATTACATGCAACTTCAGTGGATTGATTCCAACTGAATATCAGTGAAAAGTATGCTTTCAAAAACAAGTAAATGCAACAGTTAAGCACAGATAAGGAAAGCAATAAACAACACAGCAATTATAGTGGTTCAGAGACTCAAGCTCCTACGTCCACTCTCTCTGATCCTCAGAGAAATTCACTAATCACTTCTAAGTTTTCTGACTACCTCGCGTAGTTTACTTACTCAACTCGGCCCTGAGCTTTCTGACTACTCCACGTAGTTTACTTACTCAACCCGACCTTGAGCTTTCTGACTACCTCCGTAGTGTACTTACTCAAACACAAACAAGCTTTCAGACTACCCCTGTAGCTTACTAACTTCTCCTCTAGAGTTTTCTGACTACTCCGCGTAGTTTACTAACTCTTTACAACTCTTCTCACCAACAAACACACACCAACTACCTTCTCAAGGGTTTGGGGTTTCTCGGTTGGTTTCCAACTAGGATGAGATATCCTTTACAATGAAGTACAATGCAAAGGGTTAGGATATCTCGACTAAGCTTTGGATAAATCTTATCAAGCTAGGCTTAGTTTAGTGAGCTCTCTTCAATATACAAGCACTTGGGAAATTCTAAGTTTTTCGAGTGCTTTAACTTTTCTTGAGAATAAGTTTGAGCTCTTGAGTTATGATATAAATTTCCAGAACCTTACAATGTAGAGGGTCACCAAGATTTATAGGCATACACCAAGGTCACTTTTGAAAACTATCCGTTGGAGAGATAGCTGTGAGTTTTCCTCTACGATTGTGTGAGGAACGGCTATATTTAGGGTTTGAAACTCCCTAACACATCTTAGGCAATAGCCTTTCATGTAGCCGGTCTTCACTTTTTGCAGTCTGGAACTTTTTGTACATCTGACATCTTTTTCAATGACACATCCTTTGTCGATTGTCGGAGATGGTACAATGTTGTCTTCCTCTTTTTCGACTTTTGTCTCCGGTTAAAGGTAGACACCTTCAACGGCTCTTTTGGTTACAAACTCTGAGTTTGATATAACCTTAACAACACTTCTGACTTAGTTCCTTTTGTTTGCATTTGAATGTCTTGGCAAATATCTATTTCCTAAGGAATTCGCGATCTTCTCAGTATTGCATCCTTGGATAGATATATTGATTGCCTCGGAATATTCGGGTTTATCTTGAGCATTGAAGACATTCTTCGAGTCTTGATGATCATTGTGCCTTTGATATTCTTGATCTTCACTCTTGGTCTTGATCTTGTGTCTTGAGTTTTTTTACGAGTCTTGAGGTCTTCCGAGTCTTGAGGTCTTCTCGAGTCTTGAGTTCTTCCGAGATATCTTGACCGATATAATCGAATCTTCATCCGAGTCTTCGGTTCAAGATCATCTTGAGTCTTGATATCTTAGTTTTCTCCTTGAGTCTTGATTCTAAGTTTCTCATCTTGAGTCTTGATTCTCGATTTCTCATCGAGTCTTGAAACTTGATTTTTATATTGAAACTTGGTTTCTTCAGAAATATCGAAGTTCTTTGAGTCTTGAACCTATCACGAACTATATCTTCTCGACTATACATTTTGCAGATAACATCTTGAATACTCTAAAACTGAATCCTGACTCAACTATCAAGATCAATCTGAACATGTCATACTCAGGGGTTTTGGGATCTTAATCAAAATCATATATCTTTTATTAAATTCATCTCCCAACAATCTCTAATCACTAATTGATCATGTATGTCACATTTAGCCACAAATTCTAAGTTGACGTGCATCGGCCGATGACTTTGATCCAATTATGATGAGAAGATGAGTATTCTCTCTAAATCCACATTGAGGAATGAATCTTATTCTTGGCTCAACTACCACGCACATGTACTTCGTGATGAACCCAATCCAAGCCATATCTACCCATGGAAGGGTGCAAGCGTCGGTCATGGTCAAAGTTCATCACTCCACACATGTCGTGCGTATTGACCTCAAGTCAAAAGGAGTATCGCAGCGCTCCCACTAACCGAGACACCCGTAGACACGTATAGTGGAACTACATCAAACGGTTTCTCGGATGGGTATACCAATACCCTCTAAGGTATTTGTGCATCCATCATGAGATACCTAGTATCTCGTAGTAAGTGAGATCTTACTACACTCTCTAAGAGTATGATGCAGATCGCACACCAATCTCCATTGCATCATCAATATCCCTTTCTTGATGATCCTTGATCAGGGCTATTTGAGAATCATGCTTAAGTCATCTGAGTTCTCACATACTCAATGACAGCAGTGATTCAGGGGAACACAGATAAGAACAAATGCAAACAATCAAACATAATATTCTAATAAGTGTAATGCCATATATTTAATATTAAATAAACAATAATATTAAACCAACACTGAATATTATCTTAGTATTATGTCCATACAAAGGATTGTCTCTAGGACACTAACACTAACAATCTCCCACTTGGACTAGAGTCAATCACCTACATGTCTAACCCCTAGGCCATCAAATGTCTAGAGTGTACATGAACACTCAGTGTTTTGGTGAAATGATCTTCCAAATTAAATATGTGGGAATACATTTTAATTCTATTTGTCCTATCGTTATGATCTCCCGGATCAAATGATAAGTCTTGGTACATGCTGGTTTATGCTTGTTGATCTCGGTTCCTTTGCTTGCATAATCGCACTAGCGTTGTCTTAATAAAACTTTATTAGACAACTGGCACCCGGAACTACCCCTAGTTCTCTTAAGAACGATAAAATCTAGACAACCTTCTTGAGTCATAAACACTTCCTTATCAATGTCTCCATTGAGGAAAAGCTGTTTTGATGTCCATCTGTCAAATCTCATAATCACAGTGTACTGCTATCACAAGTAAAATTCAAATGGACTTGATCTTTCCAACTAGTGAGAAGGTCTCATCATAGTCAATGCCTTCGCGTTGACTATAACCCTTCACCACCAACATTGCTTTGTAGGTTTGTACTTTGCCATTTGCATCAGTCTTGAGCTTGAAGACCCAATCGCAACATATGGGTCTAACCCCTTTAGGCAACTCAACCAAGTCCTAGATTTGATTGGTGTACATCGAGTCCATCTCGAATTTCATGGCTTCATGCCACTTCCCTGAATCAATATATGATATTGCTTCAGAATAAGTATTAGGATCGTCCTTATCCGGTATGTCCACATTATCGAGTTCCTCCAAGAGGTAATCATATCTAATGGGCGGATTACGATTTCTAATTGACTTACAGAGTTGTGGTTGTGCAGGCCATACATTCTGATTCTGAAAATTTTGTGGTGCATCGATTTCATTAATGTCCGGAGAGTCCTCATGAGCCACACTTTCAGATGCCTCTTGGGCGGGAGTTTGAACTATGTTGTTCTCACTCAGCCCACTTGGAGATTCTTGCACAGGCAAGCCAACTCCAATTACGCTCCCACTGGCTGAAAGACGATCACCTAGTGAAAGACTCCCACCGTGAAAGTTGATGAATGCTCCCACTGATTCCTTGTCATGTTGCTTTGACAATATATTAGTCTCTTTGTTAATTTGTGGTTCTTGAATTTCTTCAAGTTCCATCAGCTTACGACCTTGTTCCTTAAAGACATAGTCTTCTTCAAGGAACTTGGTCTGCCTAGAAACAATCACTGATTATTTCTCAGGTAGATAGAAGTAATATCCTTTAGTTTCTTTAGGATATCCCACAAAGTAACCCTTTTCACCTTTGGATTCTAACTTGTCGGTAAGCATCCTTTTCACAATCACGGGGCAATCCCATGTTAGATATGTGTAAAAGTTGACTTCTTGCCACACCATGGTTCATATGGTGTATGCTCAACCGATTTAGATGGAATCCTATTCAGAATGTAAATTGAGGTTTGTAACGCGTATCCCATAAGAATGTTGGAAGACAGAAAAGGCTCATCATGAACCTCACCATATCTAACAGGGTTTGGTTTCTTCTCTCGGACACACCGTTCATCTGAGGTGTTTCGGGAGTAGTCCATTGTGATTGGATTCCATGTAACTTCAAGTAATCAGTGAATTCATGGCTAAGGTATTCACCTCCTCGATCCGATCGAAGAGTCTTGATACTCTTACCAAGTTTCTTCTCTATTTCAGCTTTGTACTCTTTGAATTTCTCAAAAGATTCGGATTTGTGTTTCATAAGATACACGTATCCGTATCTAGAGAAATCATCAGTAAAAGTGTTGAAGTGGCCGAAGTGACCCCTAGCTAGAGTGGGAAATGGTCCACAAAAATCGTTGTAGATCAACTCTAGAACTTCTTTGGCATGCACCCCTTTCACAGAAAATGGTATGTTGATCATCTTGCCCATGAGATAAGATTCATAATTACCATAAGACTCAAAGTCGAATGGGGTTAAGTAGTCTAACTTTCTTAACCTTGCAATTCTTTTCTCATTTACATGATCAAGTTCTACAATGCCATAAGTAAGTCGGGTTTTCATGATTACTAAGTTTGAGTCTTTTATTTTGTATATTAAGAACATCGTATCCACAATGCAACAAATATATGTTGCTAGTAATAGAAAGAACTAGATGACCATCATTAAGTTCCAATCTAAAACCAAAGGGTAAGTCTAACATATAAGTTCCCACACGCTCAACAGCAAATCTTGCTCCATTTCTACGTGTAAGACGACTTCACCCGCCCTAACTGTCCTATAACACATGAGCCCTTTCACATTAGTTCAAATGTGAGAGCCACATATCTGATATCCAATACTGAAAGCAATTAATATTATTAGTAGACATGTTTATCTTAATAACAAACATACATGTTCTAGTCTGAAGAACCCAAGTGTCTTTCTTTTAGCAACCAAAACCTTATAGCCCTTCTTCCAAAGGCTCTCTCTACTTATAATAGAGGACACATCCTCGTTTACCCGCTTCCTTCCTTTCAACACCATCTTAATGATAGTGAACTCAAAAGTCTTGAGCACATTGTGAAGTTCAGTGATGATCGCATCCGCCTTATTCATATCAGAGTTCACAATGAAGCTAATATATAAATACTAAGTTAATTTGAGGAGGATATCTTAAATGAAAAACGCTGATCTTTTAAATTCAACGCCTAAAATTACCAAGTTTTCTCAATATGGTCTATCAACATTAAAGATACGAGGTGAGATCTTCCCTTCTATATTTAATCCAAGATCTCAACAGATCTCTCATCACTTCATAAATCTCGCGACGCAGATTCAGAATCAAAGAGATCCTTCAAAATGCTCGAGCATTGAGAAGTGGACCCATTTCCTCACGCCCTTATGTATATGGGGGAGTCATGCCAAGCAACATCACACATCGAGCCCGGGAAGCATCCCTTCGATGCTTTTTCCGAAATAACGCCAAACGTGGGTCGCCTTCGGAGAACCAAATTTTTAAGTAATCGGGATATACATGTCCAACACATCTTTCAATCTTTTTTTCGCTTTAAGACCAAACACATGTTTGGTCTTACCCGAAAAAATTTGCCTACCAATTTAGTTTGTTTCCAAAAACACATCTCAATAACAAAGAATACATTTCAACTAACCAAGAGAAATAAAAAATAAAACGGGAATTAAACACATAATTCATATGATCAATATTTAAAGAATCAAAATAAACATGGCCTTTCTTTTGTGTTTATTTTGTCTCCATTATTTTCACATATTCAACTAATCTTCATAGGAAGAATACAAATTTATATCTAATATAAATTATAATGGATTAGATCCACATTCCTACTATCATAATCAAAAATGGCCGATCATTACAATAAGATAACCTGGTAGGTTTCCAAACCAATTGCAAAAACCGCAATTCTAGTTTGTTAACCTAGTTCGACCGATGTCACTACCCTTTGTTCACGCATGGGCTAAATAAACAAAAGTTAAGTTTGGTTTATAACCATCGTCGTTTATTTACATTACATGTCCGTATAAAAGTCCCACTAGATGTAGATCCGAAGCAAAAGACGAGGATCTTTTAAGACTTATCGAACGAAATTCCCAACATTTTAATTTTGATGGAAGACATCTTATCAAATTAACGGTAAAACCATATTTTTAGTGAGGTTTTTTAAAGGATGGGTATTAATTCTTAATCGAGATCCAACATGTTAATCTATATCATATTTGAGAAGAATTATGGCCGCTACCTACCCAAACACATGATTTTATACTTGACTAACACTTATATGGGCCCGCCTACCCAAAAACAATAATACGGTCCCGATAAAGATTGAAGTCCGGCCCTACCCAAACAATTATAATGCGGACGTAAAGGGCGTTAACAGAATATAAAACACGTTAACCAAATGAGAATTAATAACCCGTTTAATAATTTAAACCATAATTTTAAAATCCAATTTTAAAATCAAGTTTTAATAATTAAATTCATTATTAATATTTTGACTCTTAATTAATCCAATTAATTAAGTCCATCATTAGTCCAATTAATACATTTTAGTGAGATTTAATAATTCTTTTAAAGCGAATTTTAAAATCTAATTTTAAATTCAATTTTAAAATTATTAAACTTCAATAATTAATTCAATTAATTATTAATTGGTCCAACCAACAATCTGATCTTAAACACTTATATAAAATTTCAAAATCAAATTTTAATTAATTTAATGTTAGAGACTCAAGTGCAATTTCTAAAAATTGCACAGGAGGGTCTATCTCAAATCAAATTTACAAAATAGCCCTCCCCACATCACCGCCCAAATTCCACAGATCCAATCTGTAATTCGGGACAGCCGTTTCCAAACCCAAAACCAAATCGACAATCTAAGGCACCAAAATCCTCAAAATTACCCAAAATTCATCAAATAATTTTGTCCAGAACAATCAACAACCAGGCATCATCGAAAAGGCAATCAAACAGGCACAAAATCAACACCCAAAGTCCAACAGTGATGGATTAAGCACCATCGAAGGACACCAACACAAAACAATCCAGAATCGGGTCTGAGTGCAGCGGTGACAACCGAAATACACCGAAGGCGAACACAGACGAGATGAATCGCCGCCGCCAAAAGCGACGCGAGACGGGTCAACCCGACTTTGCAAAGTGCGTGAAGAAGAAGAAGCATCGGCCACCGCTTAACCTCAAGCACGGGCGATCTCACCGCATCGCCCTAGACGTGCTGGTGCATCGTCGTCACCGCTCGGCTCACACGGACGATTAATCGCTCCAAGCGATAGATTGAAGAAATTGAGAGCCACCGCCGCTGCAATCAGAGAGGTAGAACGACCCCGCCGAAGACGATGACAGCGAACCGCCACTGGCCGCGAGTCAGATCACATCTCAGATGCTGCAGACGAGAGCGGTACGAATCGGAAATGGGACGCGCCGCCGTCGTGCTCAGCGAGTGGGTCCGCGCGGCCATCGCCTAGCGACGTGCTGCGGGTCTCTGTTGCCAGCCGAACGACGCGCGGTGGGTGAGGGACAAAATCAGGGTTTCGAAAGCCCCAATTCAAAGGGAGCCACGCAAGGAAGGCGAATTGTGGGGCAAATAAGTGGGTGGAATTTTAATTATTAAAATTCATCCACAAATAATCAAAACACAACAACTCGTACACTCCCAAACATCAAAACAATCAATTCATGGTGCGGTTGATGTCAAACTCGACCGCACCGATTATATTAAAAAAAAATCTTTTAATACAAATCAGTCAATTAGCAATTAAATCAATAGCCTGGAGCTCTGATACCACTGTTGGAATTTAGAAAAGACGTAAACACGTAATCATGCCAAGCGATTGGAATTAAGCGGTTCACCAACAACGAACAATTAATCAGATAATTAAATACGAATAAACGAAAGCGAAATTCTTACAAAGAATTTGTATACCGTTTTTTTCTATTACAGATCCACGTAATCCCCAATTCACTGATTTGCACGGATTTGTCCGCGTTGAATCGTAGATGAATTTCTTTAGAAAAATTCTAACTCTAGATCTTATGGAGAATAATGAATTAACGTTGTTTGTAATTTAAGAAACACATATATATAGGAAGAAGGGCAAATTTTAAATCCTAACAAAATTGCGATTGGGAAATAAAATCCCTAATTATTAATTAAATTAAATCCCTTTAATTTAATTCCCTTAATATAAATCTCTACGGATTTAAATTCCATATATGTCAAATCTCTACGATTTGATTCCATATATATTAAATCCTACAATAATATACCATATATTATTATTTGGGAATTCCTATTTAATTAAATCCAATTTAATTAAACATTAATAATAATTAATTCCAAATTAATCTATTATTAATTAATTCTCCATAAATTAAATATTAAATACAATTTAACATTTAATCAACCAACTATAATCTCAGAAAAGGAACTATTTGTTGTGTGATTCAGAGGCCCTCATATATATATCGGCGATTAACAAAAGTAATGGTCTTAATTGAACCCTAGACAATAAATCGACATTCTCAATATATGAGGTAGACGTTAGAGAAATGTGCAACTACCTCAGAATCGTAACATGGGCTATTACGATTTCCTCTTTTCATTCACGAATACTCGATTAGTCTTGAACATGATGAAGTGTCTATTCAATAACGTAATCAATTTATCTCTAATCACTAATTGATCATGTATGTCACATTTAGCCACAAAGTCTAAGTTGACGTGCATCGGCCGATGACTTTGATCCAATTATGATGAGAAGATGAGTATTCTCTCTAAATCCACATTGAGGAATGAATCCTATTCGCTCAACTACCACGCGACACGCACTTCGTGATGAACCCAATCCAAGCCGTATCTACCCATGGAAGGGTGCAAGCATTGGTCATGGTCAAAGTTCATCACTCCACACATGTCGTGCGTATTGACCTCAAGTCAAACGAGTATCGCATCGATCCTACTAACCGAGAGACCCGTAGACACATATAGAGGAAATACATCAAACGGTTTCTCGGATGGGTATACCAATACCCTCTAAGGTGTTTGTGCATCCATCATGAGATACCTAGTATCTCGTAGTAAGTGAGATCTTACTACACTCTCTAAGGGAATGATGCAGATCGCACACCAATTTCCACTGCATCATCAATATCTCATTCTTGATGATCCTTGATCGAGGCTATTTGAGAGTCATGCTTAAGTCATCTGAGTTCTCACAACCTCAATGACATCAATGACTCATGGGAACACTTATATGAATAAATGCAAACAATCAAACATAATATTCAAACAAGTGTATTGCCATACATTAATATTAAATGAACTATAATATTAAATCAAACTGAATATCATCGAGTATTATGGTCTTACAATGGATTGTCTCTAGGACACTAACACTAACAAAATCAAAATAAACATGGTCTTTCTTTTGTATTTATTTTGTCTCCATTATTTTCACATACTCAACGACCTCATCAGAAGAGTACGAATTTATATCAAATATATAAATTGTAATGGACTAGGATCCACATTACTACTACCATAATCCCAGCGAGGGCTGATCATTATAATAGCATAACTAGTAGGTCTCCAAACCAATTGTCAAACTGCAATTCTTAGTTAATCGAACCTAGTTCGATTGATATCCCTTAACTTTTGTTCCCCGCGAGGGCTAGCGGAACAAAATTAAGTTGGTTTACAACCATCAAACAACGATATTACATGTCCCTATAAAAGTCTCGTTAGATGTAGATCCAAGCAAAAGATGAGGGTCTTAAATACTCATTGGAACGAAATCTCCGGTTTACTTTTAATTTTAATGGAAGACATCGTTTTAGTCTAATGAAAAACCATATTTTAGTGAGGAACATTTTTAAAGCTGGGGTATTAATTGCTTAAATGAGATCCAACAAGTTAACTACATAATATTTGAGCAATTACATGGGCGCCACCTACCCAAACATGATTTCATACGAACTAATACTTATATGGGCGCCGTCTACCCAAACATTTTATACGGTCCGACAAGTATTGGGCGCTGTCTACCCAAACAGTTATAATGCGGACTATAAATGCGTTAACAAATTTATCAAAATAAGTTAATCAAGCGGGAATTTAATAATTTTTTCAGGTTTTATTGAACTTTAAAATCTAATTTTAAATTCAATTATAATTTAGGCAATTATTAAATATTAACAATTAATCCAATTAATTGTAATTAAAAGTCCAACTTTCAATTTTGTTTTTAAAATTAATCTTATCAATTTTATAAAACCAAATTTGATTATTTTATTTGTAGGGGCTCAAATGCAATTTTAAAAATTGCATAGAAGGGCCTAGCCAAATGAAATTTGCTAGATGGTCCTCCTATCATCATCAGCAAAATTTTGGCAGAGCTTAATCTGTAATTTTGGGACATCGTATTCGTCATTAAGTCCAAAAAAATAAATCAGTTGTATGAAACAACATCATGTGAACATTAATTGAAAATCAATCCAATTATTTTCGAAAATTGATTTTTCCAGAACCAAAACGAAGAACAGGTCGAGTAAAGCGGCGGGCACAGAAAGAGAAGGACACACAACGGTGGTGAGCGTGAGTGGATGCATCGCAGCCACGTCCTCGCCAAGGAGACGAATCGGCGCAGCATGTGCATCGTTCGTCAAATCGCCATCGTGAAGAGGTCCAAAGCGCAACGCTGCCGCTGTTGTCGAGCGAGCACGCCAACGCCGTCACTTCTGTCAATCGCTACAGCCACGTGTCAATCGCCCACTCCAAGTGTCGCTTTGTGAAGCAGAGGGTTGACCGCCGCCGCGAAACCCTAAATTGCTTCTACCGTCGCGGACAACGGTCGTGATTGCGTCGCCGCTCGTGAAGGGAAATGATTCAAATTTCAACAGGGATGGGCCAAGGTTGTATGGATCGCGCAGCCACCGCTCCAAGCGGACCGGGCATCGCGAGGAATCGCAAGGCTTGGCGGCGAATCGCCGCCTCCAGCGAATCATCACGGCCCAACGCCGCCAGCGAAGCGGCGAGCGGATGATGAGAGCATGGTTTCGAAAACCTTTATTTACAAACAAAGATACAAGAAACACGATGGGGCACACGTAAATGGGGTTTCAAAAATGCCCAAAACATATACCCCCAAATATCACAAACAAACAATCAAAAGGTGCGGTCAAACCTAGTTTGGTCGTACCGCAAGTTATAAAAAAAATCTTTTATAAACATTAATTAATTCAATAAAGCAATTAAATCAAGAGTCTGAGCTACAATACCACTGTTGGAATTTTAGAGGCACGTAAACACGTAATACATGCACAGCGGAAATAAACAGTTCACCAACAACGAACAATTAATTGCATAATTCAATACGAGTAAACGTAAACATAATTTTTACTGTAATTCGTACACGGATTCCTCAACTATGGTATCCACGTAATAGTCATTTACTAACTCACACAAATCTGCAAACGTTGAATCCCGGAGATGAATTTGCTAGGAAAATTCTAACTTAGAGATTTAATGGAGAAAATATGAAGTCTTATATTATGAATTCCCAAGAACTCATATATATAGGGGAGGTCCAGCTTAAATCTTAAGCCAACCTGATTAGGTAATAAAATCCCTAATCTTGTAAATTAAATCTCATAGATTTAATTCACATATACAAAAATCTCTATGGATTTGATTTCCATGTATATCAAATTTCTACGGATTTGATTCCATATATATCAAATCCCATAATAATATTTCATATATTATTATTGGGAATCATATTCATTAAATCTAATTTAATTAAATAGTAATAATAATTAATTCTAAATATAATTATTACTATATTCTCCAAAAATTAAATATTAATATCCAATATAATATTTAATCAACCAACTATAATTAGTAAACAACCATTACTTGTTGTGTGATCCATAGGCCCTCATATATTGAGCGATTAGTTAAACTAACGGTCTTAATTGAACTCTAGACAATAAATCTGACATTCTCAATATATGAGGTACGTTGCGAGAAACGTGCAACTACCTGTAACTGAAACGTGGGTTATTACGATAACTTCCTTTCATTCGCGAATACTCGTTTAAGTCTTGAACATGATGAAGTGTCTATTCAAATAACTTAATCATATTATCTCTAATCACTAATTGATCATGTATGGCACACTTAGCCATAAAGTCTAAGTTGACGTGCATCGGCCGATGACTTAGATCTAATTATGACAAGAAGATGAGTATTCTCTCTAAATCCACTTTAAGGAATGAATCATATTATTGGCTCGGCTACCACGTACATGCACTTCGTGATGAACCCAATCCAAACCATATCTACCCATAGAAGGGTGCAAGTCTCGGTCATGGTCAAAGTTCATCACTCCACACATGTGCGTATTGACCTCAAGTCAAAGGAGTATCACATCGCTCCCACTAACCGAGACACTCGTAGACACATATAGTGGAACTTCATCAAACGGTTTCTCGGATGGGTATACCAATACCCTCTAAGGTATCTGTGCATCCATCATGAGATACCTAATATCTCTTAGTAAGTGAGATCTTACTACACTCTCTAAGAGTACGATGCAGACCGCACACCAATCTAAATTGCATCATCAATATCCCATTCTTGATGATCCTTGATCGAGCTATTTGAGAATCATGCTTAAGTCATCTGAGTTCTCACAACCTCAATGACAACAATGACTCATGGGAACACTTGCATGAATAAATGCAAACAATCAAACATAGTATTTAAACAAGTGTGTTGCCATACATTAATATTAAATGAACTATAATATTAAATCAAACTGAATATCATCGAGTATTATGTCCTTACAATAGATTGTCGCTAGGATACTAACACTAACAATCTCCCACTTGGACTAGAGTCAATCACCTACATGTCTACCCCCTACACCATCAAATGTCTAGTGTGTACATGAACACTCAGTGTTTTGGTGAAGGATCTGCCAAATTAAATATGTGGGAATACGTTTTAATTTGATTTCTCCTATCGTCATCATCTCTCGGATCAAATGATAAGCCTGGGTACATGCCTCTTTCTGTTTGTTGATCTCGGTTCCTTTGCTTGTGCAATCGCACCAGCGTTATCTCAATACAACTTTATTAGACAACTGGCACTCGGTGTTAGTGTTAGTGTCCTAGAGACAATCCTTTGTATGGACATAATACTAAGGTAATATTCAATGTTGGTTTAATATTATTATTTATTTAATATTAAATGTATGACATTACACTTATTAGAATATTATGTTTGATTGTTTGCATTTGTTCTTATCTGTGTTCCCATGAATCACTGTTGTCATTGAGTATGTGAGAACTTAGATGACTTAAGCATGATTCTCAAATAGCCTCGATCAAGGATCATCAAGAAAGGGATATTGATGATGCAATGGAGATTGGTTTGCGATCTGCATCATACTCTTAGAGAGTGTAGTAAAATCTCACTTACTACGAGATACTAGGTATCTCATGATGGATGCACAAATACCTTAGAGGGTATTGGTATACCCATCCGAGAAACCGTTTGATGTGGTTCCACTATATGTGTTGGGAGATGAATTTAATAAAGATATATGATTTTGATTAAGATCCCAAAACCCCTAAGTATGACATGTTCAGAATGATCTTTGATAGTTGAGTCAGGATTCAGTTTTAGAGTATTCAGGATGTTATCTGCAAAATGTATAGTCACCAGATATAGTTTAGGATAGGTTTCAAGACTCAAGAACTCAAGATGTTTTCGAAGTATCCAAGTTTCGGGATGAAACCGAGATATCAAGACTCGAGATGATACTAAGTAAATCGAAAACTCAAAGATTTAAGACTCAAAGACATCGGTCCAAGATAAACTACAAAGATTCGAGAAGACCACGAAGACTCGTAAGACTCAAGACACGTAAGATGTAAGATCAAGAATCAAGATCAAGAGTAATCAAGGCACAATAATTCATCAAGACTCGAGAATATATCTTTGAATGCTCAAGATTAACTCGAGTGTTTCGAGGCATCGATAATATCTATCTGAAGGATGCAATACTGAGAAGATCACGATTCCTTAAGAAGTTAGATATTGCCAAGACATTTAAATGCAGACAAAAGGAACTAAGTCAGAAGTGTTGTTAAGGTTATATCAAACTCAGAGTTTGTAACCAAAAGAGCCGTTGAAGGTGTCTACCTTTAACCGAGACAAAAGTCAAAAAAAAAGAGGAAGATGACACTGCATCATACCGACATCGCATACCATACCGACATCGACAAAGGATGTGTCATTTGAAAAAAATATGTCAGATGTACAAAAGTTCCAGACTGCAAAAAGTGAAGACCGGCTACATGAAAAGCTATTGCCTAAAACGTGTTAGGGAGTTTCAAACCTTAAAAATAGCCATTTCACACACCACAAGAGGGAACTCACGAAGCTATCTCTCCAACGGATAGTTTTCAAAAGTAACCTTGGTGTATGCCTATAAATAATGGTGACCCTCTACATTGTAAGGTTACGGGAAATTTATACGCAACTCAAGAGCTCAAACTTATTCTTGCAAAAGTTAAAGCACTCAAAAAACTTAGAATTTCCCAAGTGCTTCTATATTGAAGAGAGCTCACTATACTAAGCCTAGCTTGATAAAGATTTATCCAAAGCTTAGTGTAGATATCCTTACCCTTTGCATTGTACTTCATTGTAAAGGATATCTCATCCTAGTTGGAAACCAACCGAGAAACCCCAAACCCTTGAGAAGGTAGTTGGAGTGTGTTTGTTGGTGAGAAAAGTTGTAAAGAGTTAGTAAACCACGCGAGTAGTCAGAAAACTCTAGAGGAGAAGTTAGTAAGCTACAGGGGTAGTCTGAAAGCTTGTGTGTGATTGAGTAAGTAAACTACGGAGGTAGTCAGAAAACTCAAGGTCGGGTTGAGTAAGTAAACTACGCGGAGTAGTTAGAAAACTCAGGGCCGAGTTGAGTAAGTAAACTACGAGGTAGTCAGAAAGCTCAGAAGTTGATAGTGAATTTCTCTGAAGAGTCAGGGAGAGTGGACGTAGGAGCTTGAGTCTCTGAAACACTATAATTGTTGTGTTCTTTATTGCTTTCCTTATTATGCATTTAATCGTTGCATTGACTTGTTTTGAAAGCATACTTTTCACCGATATTGGTTGGAATCAATCCCTTTGAAGTTGCATAAGTGAATCACAGCCTAATCACTATTTCAATTAAGGGAAGGTTTTCAGCAAAGCTTAAAACGAGTATAATCTAAAGGCCAACCATTCCGCACGACTGAGTAGCTAGAACAGATAGTTATCAAACTGAACTCTCTTATGAGGATTCAAGTAAGTTAGTTATCGATCCAAGCAACTCAAGATCTCTCGACACTCGGGACTCGGTTGGGATTATCCGAGGTATCCGAAAGCAACTCAAGATCTTTGTCTCAAGAGACTTTGACTCAGAGCGATCTATGCTTTCGAGAACCTAATCTTCGAGGATTATCGACCCAAGTCGACCTCGAAGAAAAAAAAGTTTTTAAAAACCGAACACGCGTGTATTCCCCCATACACGTGTAAAGACTCGCTTACACCGGGACCAACAAGTGGTATCGAGCAGCGGTGGTTCAACTTGACCACCTGCTGTGTTGACCAAAGTTTTATTTTCAAAAATACTTGTGGTCTATCTGAACTGATCTTATTTAAAAAAAAATTTACTTTTCAAAAGATCAGAAAAATGTCTTCTAAAAAACTTCCCATGTTCTCAGTGGAGAACTATGATCTATGGAGACTGAGAATGCAGGCTCATCTGTATTCCAAACATGAGCGTATGTGGAGAGTGGTCTCTCAAGGACCATTCAGGTTTCATTGTGGTGAATCCAGAGAAATGTAAGATGAGAGAATTGATCCTAGAACAAAATTTCCTAAGTCTGATGACCAACTGACTCCTGAGGAGAGAAAGTTAGTCAATCTAGACTACATTGCAAAAGACACACTATACAGTACAATTGATGATGGTGTGATGGGAATGATCTCTCACTGTAATACTGCTAAAGAGATTTGGGATACACTAGCTGTTATGTGCCAAGGCACAGATCATATAAAAGAAAACAAACTTTCAGTGGCAATTGGAAAGTTTGATAGTTTTGAAATGGATGATGGTGAATCAATAGACAAATTGGAAGTCAGATTCACTAGCATCATGAATGATCTAAATGCACTTGGAAAGAAATATCCACAGAGAGATGTTGCATTGAAAATTCTTAGAGGTCTGTCTAAGAAATGGGATATTCATGCAGTGGTGATTGAAAACACCAAGAACATTAGTTCAATGCCTTACCAACAAGTCTTCTCTGAGCTGAAGGCCTATGAATTTGTAATTGATAAGAAATCCAAAAAGGCTGACAGCAAAGATGATTCTTCATCGAGTAAGAATGTGGCCTTAAAAGCCAAAGATAAAACCTGTAAAACTAGAGAGTCTGAGAACCCCCATGCCAAAAATCAAGATGAGCTTGAAGAAAAGCTTGCACTAATGGCAAGGAGGTTTGACAGACTTAATAGTAGATTTGGAAAATACAAAAACTATTACAGGAACCACATGTACCAGAAGAAACCTGAGGACAGATCAACTGAGAAGAAGAAAGACCTGAAAGCTGAAGGATCTTCATCCAAGAGAAAGGACTCCAAGTCCAAAGAAGAAAATGATCAGGATGATGATGCCAACAGATGCTATAATTGCCAGAAGAAAGGTCACTTCCAGTATGATTGTCTAGATTTGAGTGCTAAGGAGAGAAGAGAAAGGCAAGCTAAAAGAGATCAGAAGTTCTCTAGCAAAAAGGCCATGGTTGCAGAAGAAGAACACTCTGAGGAGGGATCTAGCTCTTCAGATGAGATATTTTTAGACAGTGAAAGTGATGACATCTGTCTGATGGCCATTGAGGAGGTAAGCTCTTCTTTCTCTGTTGTTGCTCCTACACTAGCACAAGAGTTTTCAAGTTCCACCGAAAAATAAATCATTTTGACCGATGGATTCTTTTGAGAATCGATGAAGGACTATGCTTGCTTTTACAAGGATCGCTAAATAGAACTCAAGAGCGAATAAGGAACCGAAAAGTAAAAAATCTAAAATGGAAAGACTCTAGCAATATTGAAATCACTTCTCAATTAATGGGAGCTCTTGATGAATCGGATGTTCGAAAAGTACAACTCTCGAGAGAAAGAGAAGTTCGATAATGTCCCTAATCGAAAAGCTAGAGAAATCCATCAAGAAATTCAAATTTAATCGAATCGAAGTTCAATGACCTCTCCGAGAAGCATAAAACTCTACAGAATCAGGAGGATAGTGCATGAAGAAGTTAACTCTATTGAATAAAGCATCTAATGTAATAGATGAAATTTGAGTTATCGAGATCCGCCACTATAAAACTGGATTGGGATACATTCGGGGAACCCTCAAGGTCATCTCGAATCTTTGCATCTAGTAGCAAGAAGACTATCTTTGTAAAACCAAAGGACACCTACACTTCAAAGCCGGAGTAATGCCCAAGGTTGTAGACAAGGGAAAAGGACCTATGGTCTCAAAGAAAACCCGAATGATCAAGTTAGAAAGCCCAAACCTCGGTGAAGGCTAGAAAACCGAAAGCGGTCGATTGGAAAGTTTCGAGCAAGTACTTCAAAGCCTCGGGCTAAGAATGCAAACCGAAAGGCTCCACATCGAACCATCGGAGGAATCCTCAGATGAGAAACACTCAAGTAGAGACATTCTCAATCGAAGAGACCAAGTCCTCAAGATAATCGAAAGACCCGTATTTCAAAGATGCATAACCGAACCTCACTTGCCTAAGGGTAAAAGTTATCCAACCCAAGTCAACAAAGATTTAGACCACCCTGCACAAAAGCCTAAGCAAATGAATGTAAGGCCTGAACCAAAGAAGAATTCAAAAGCCCATGTTCATGCTAAAGCTTAAGACACATATACGTAAAACCGCTAAGGCACCAGAGTAGTGGATGTATATGTTGATGTTTATGGAAGATAAATTAGCCACTCTAAAGTGATTAGAGTTGTCAGGCAGATTTGGATTCCGAAAGGTACAGCTAACCTCGTAGGACCCTACACAAATTGGGTACCTAAGAATTGATCTGTTTTTCAGGAGGAAAACAAGGGCACTAAGCTGATGAAAGACCACATGGCACTGATGAGCAGAGATGAAAAAGCTCCTGATATATGGTATCTTGACAGTGGATGCTCAAGACATATGACAGGATTCAAGAAGATGCTCAGTGACTATGTTGAACAAAGAGGCCCACAGATCACTTTTGGAGATAACTCCAAGGGACAGACTGAAGGATATGGAACTTTGGAAATAGACTCAGTTCATATCCATGGTGTTTCATATGTATCTGGATTGAAGCATAACTTGCTGTCAATTAGCCAATTCTGTGATAAGGGTTTCAATGTTGAGTTCTCCAAGAACTTATGTTTTGTGAAAGATGATACATCACATAAAGTATTACTGACTGGTACAAGAAAAGGGAATGTGTATCTTGCTGATTGGAGTTCAACTCCTAAAGATACATGTTTAGTTGCTAAAAGTTCCACAGATACTAGTTGGTTATGGCATAAAAGAATGAATCACCTAAACTTCAAAACCCTGAACAAACTTGCAAGATTAGCTCTTGTGAGAGGGTTGCCTAATGAAGTGTTCAGTAAGGAACACATTTGTGATGCGTGCCAGAAAGGAAAACAAGTTAAAGCATCATTTAAAAGCAAAGTTGAAGTTTCTACTGAAAGAATACTTCAGTTATTGCATATGGATCTCTTTGGTCCTATAACACCTGTGAGCACTAATGGCAGGAAATACACATTGGTAGTAGTTGATGACTACTCAAGATATACTTGGGTCATATTCTTTTCAAGAAGAAAGAGACTCGAGATAAAGTCGCCGTAATTGCGAAAAGGCTCAATAATGAGAAAAATCTGAGTGTGGTCAAAATCAGATCTGACAAAGGAACTGAGTTTATAAATCATATCATATCTGATTATTGTGCAGAGAATGGAATTTTACATGAAACATCAGCTGCAAGGACGCCTCAACAAAATGGTGTTCTTTGAAAGAAGGAATGTAACTCCGAAAAGAGTTCTGCAAGGACAATGATAATGAAGTCGATATTCCTAAAAGATTTTGGGTGAAAGTCATCAACACCGCATGCTACTCTCTCGGAATAGATCCATCTTGACCAAGAGTCAAGGCAAAACACCCTATGAGCTTTGGAATGAAAGGAAGCCTCTTGTTTCTTTCTTTTCGTGTGTTTGGTTGCAAGTGTTTCATACACAATAATGGTAAAGATCGGGTTGAAAACATTTGATAGTAAAAGTCGATGAAGGAATATTCTTAGGATATTCTCAAGTCATAAAAGCTTTTCGAGTTTACAACCAGAGGACTCTTATTGTGGAGGAAACACCTCATGTTGTTTTTGATGAATCTACTTGTGTTCGTAAGAAACAGAACATGATGCAAAATGAACCGACCAAGAGGATCACCAGATTAAGCCCAAACAGAAAGATAAATCATCCAATCGAACTCCGAAAAAGAAGAAGTCACCACTATCTATGATTGGAGTGACTCAGACTCGAATAAAGAAGTTCGGGATGGAAATCGGGATGGTGAGACTCGGAAAACCAACACTCCAAAAGGTGACCATTACGAGCGAAACCCGATTCGGACTCGGTATGTGATGCCAATGAAGATGTGGTCACGGTGAGGCAAATTTCGAATCTATCAACCAAAGGGGGAACAAATGTCTCGACAATGTTTCAATAGAATTTCCCCGAGGAAGATGATTCTCTTTCCTGCTTTTGTTGTTCCCGAAGTTTATCGATTTAATCGAACCTAACATTTCAAATGTTGAGGACACTATTGAAACAGGAACATCAAGAAGGAAATGGTTAGATAGTCATCCTACAAGTCGATTGTGGGTGATCTAACTGAAGGTGTTAAAACAAGAAGGTTCCATGGTGAGAGTGCACTATTCTGGCCGCTTCCTATCGGAGAAAGAACCTACCGAGATTGGTGAAGCTCTACAAGATTCTCATTGGATTCTTCTATGCAAGATGAAAGTGAATCAATTCTCAAGAAATGAAGTATGGGAGCTGGTAGATAGACCGAGAAAAGGCACAATGTCTTTGGAACCAAGTGGGTTTTTAAGAATAAAAGAGATGAAAACAACAACATTGTAAGAAACAAGGCAAATTTAGTTGCACAAGGTTATTCCCAAGAAGAAGGCTTGGATTATGATGAAACCTTTGCACCTGTTGCAAAGACTAGAAGCCATCGATTGTTTCTTGCATATGATGCCCACATGAAGTTCACATCTATCAAATGGATGTGAAAAGTGCATTTCGAACGGTGTGCTTAAAGAAGAGGTTTATGTGGAACAACCTCCCGGTTTCAAACAGAATGACCAAGTTCTGAGCTCAAAAAAGCTTTTGTACGGTCTTAAGCAAGCACCCGAGCATGGTATGATACTCTTTCTCGGTTTCTTATCGACCATGGTTTTGTCAAAGGGACTATTGATAGAACTCGTTCGGGATAGAGGATGGGGAGATATCTTACTAGTTCAGATATATGTTGATGACATCATTTTTTGGATCTCAAACCATCATTTGTGTGAAAAGTTTTCAACACCGATGAAAGGCAAATTTGAGATGTCAATGATGGGAAAGATGAATTTCTTTCTAGGTCTTCAAGTGAAACAATCAAAGGAAGGAATATTCATCAACTGTGCAAAGTACACCAGAGATCCGATTGCCAAATATGGTGTACAAATTACCAACTCGATTAGGATTCCCATGAACACTAACTACAAGATGGATCCCGATTTCAAGGCAAATCAAGAAAGCGACCGATTATAGAGGAATCATTGGATCATTGCTCTATCTCACGACAAGTAGGCCGGATATAACATTTCTTTGTTGGGATATGTGCAAGATACCAAGCTAATCCTAAGGCTAGTCACATGGAAGTCGCCAAAAAGATCTTTCAAGTATCTTAAAGGCATGATGAATAGAGGATTGTGGTATCCGGTGATGATAACCTTGAGTTAAGTGGTTACTCGGATGTTGATTATGGAGGTTGCGAAATCGACAGAAGTCCGCCTCACTTAACTTGTCAATTTCTAGGAAGTAAGTCGATATCTTAGTTTTGAAGAAAGCGGACCTCAAGAGCAAACAAGTACTCATGGTTTAATATATGGTTTGCGAAGTCAGCTGTGTTTCGATTCTTTAGCCTGCATAACAATTAAGGGATTATAAAGTTGTAGCTAATGAAGTACCAATATTTTGTGACAATAATAGTGCCATTGCTATTTCACAAAATCGAAGATTACAAACCGAGATGCAAGCATGTTGATATCGGACATCACTTCATCGAGATCATGTCGAGAAGAAGGACATAAGGATGGAGAAAATTCACATCGATAAAGAGATGATATCTTGACTAAACCTTTGGCTGAATCAAGATTCCAGGAACTTTCAGTTGAATTAGGGATGTTAGAACCAGGTGTATAGAGTAAAATCTGAAAAATTGAAGGTTTTCAGAAGCATGAAGTTTTCTCAGATTCTACTGAGAAGCTTAGGATAAAATGGAAATCTTGAATCGAAGTCTCGGGAAACTCAGTTCATCAAGGTCAAGAATCAAGAGCAAAGCAGAACCATTTCAAGATTACAAGATATTATCGACGGTTTATCAAGGTCAAGATTTCAAGAAGACTGATAGATGAAAATTAGTCTGAAGAAGTAATGACTCATGCAACTCATTTATTGCCTAAGTGAAGCTCAGAAATCATTCGCAATAAATACAAAACACCTGAGGAATGTTTTTGGGCGGGATCGTTTTAAATTCCGAAGAAGGTCAACAGTCATTCAATGCTCTGCTACATTAATGACCAATGACTTGTTTTGGCGGCTTACTTTTCGAAGATCGTCAGTTCATATACCCGATTAATCGGAGATTAATATCAACCGTTGTTTTTCACCTAACCAACACGATTCCCCACGATCTCAAAGCTATATATACCCTAAGAAGCCTTTCAAGCCAAAATTTTATTAAACCCTTCGTTATCAAATCCTCTGCAAATAAATCCCCTTGCCCAGAAATTCCTAAACCCTAAAGCTTCACTTCTCAAATCAATCTCTAAAATGGCTCCAACCTTGTTCGACAGATTAGCCAAAACCAACAAGCCGTGGTACGAGTTCATTGTTTCACTCGAAAGCACAACCAACTCAAAGCCAGAAGAGGAGGCTCGTGATATGATTCGATGGCTAAACTTCATTCAACCAACTAATCGCAAACCCACTGGACCGGGAGTTTGCGAAAGAGGTAATCGAATTCATCTATAACTTGAAGGTAGATGAAGAGGATTGTATGCATTCATCGATTACTGTATCACACTTAGAGCATTCGTCCAAATACGTCGATTTTGAAAGGGATTTGTACATAACCCCGAAAAATCTGAATGATGTTTTTGAGCTTTGTGATAGAGGAGAGGATCCTACAATGTATATTTCGGGTAGAGAGCAGGAATACTTAGATAGGATTGCTGAGAATCCTGTTAAGTTTGAGGCGACATTGCATAAGAGGCACCTAAAGCCACAATATCGTGTATTGATGGATATTGTGAGTAAATGCATCATGAGTCTTGCGGGGAGTTTTGAGCAGATCAGTACCCCGAAGCTCAGACTGATGGCGGCGATAGAGGCCTCACCCACCACCGACTTCAACTGGCTGAAATTTCTGATTCAGACGGTGAGTGAGCAGATCAAAGTTTTGAAGAAGGTTGACGGGGCGATCTCAATAAAAGGCAAGATCCACCATGCCACCAAAATTGCTTACATTTTGGAGATGTGCAGAGAGGAGGAGGATATCTTCGCCAATTCGACCCCATTCCCTAAGTCCAAAATTCTCTTTAAACCCATTGCTGCAAAGAAGCAGGTCATCAGGGGGAAGAGAGAAAAGAAGGTTGAATCACCAGTTGCGGCTGAAAAAGAGACTCAACAAACCAGGGGGAAGGTTTTGTTGGAGGCAAAGATGGAGCAGGGAGCAAAGATGTTGAAACTGAAGGATCTTGCTCCAAAACGCAGAAGATTGGTGGTTCTCACCGATGAAGATGAAAGTGATTCTGACGAGATTCAACCGGAGCGCCAAACCGCTCAGAGTTCACCATTACAAGTATTGGCTCAGGTTATCTCGAGGACACAGGATCAGACTGAGGAGCAGGTCTTCTCTGAGGTGCTCGAGACATCGCTCAGTTCAGATAAAATTTCTCAGGAAATTTTTAAAGGAGCTCAGACCTCAGAGATACCTACCTCAGATGTGTGCTCGACAGAAGAGCCACCAGAGTCAATCAAGATGTGCAGCTCGCATGACAACAGACGAGCCGCTTCAGATGTAGACAAATGGGACTTTCAACTTACTTCAAGAATTCTCGGGTTGGGCCGTAAGTTGGAAGCTTTTATGGGTCAATAAGCCAAATTATTATGCACACAACAATGAGCCAAATTATTTGGGTTAATTTAACGTACAATGTGGGATGAGTCACTTGGTCGTAGGACGTGCATGCGAGTTGCTTGAATGCACGGGCGAGTTACTTGGATGGGCGACTTGCATCATGAGCCGCCGGACATCGGGCAAGTTTCCTGGATGGGTGATTTCATCGCGAGCCACTCGGATGCCGGGTGAGTTGCTTGGACGGTGACTTGGATGGGCGACTTGCACCACGAGCCACTTGGACGCTGGGCGAGTTGCCTAGATGGGCGGCTTACACCGCGAGCCGCTCGGATGCTGGGCGAAGTTGCTTGGACAGATGACTTGCATCGGGAGGTAGCAGACTCAAATATCGAGTTTTTTAAGGTCGGGTGACTCGCTCAAGGGCGAGTTACTTGGAGGCCGGGCGAGATGGCGAGATGGAGCGAACTTAAGGTGAGCTGCGTGGCTAAGTTGGCTGAATTGATGGTATTGTGCCGATTATGAGTGTCGTGCGAGCGAGTTGGGCTGACTTCTCTTGGGCGAAAAATATGGGTGGCCGATTTGTGCGAGCTTGGGCCGAGCTTCAAATTGGTTTTCTTGTGGGTTTGCTCAACAAAGTGGGGCCAACTCCTAACCTTTTATATTTTTTGTTTCTGAAATTTGAATCTCAAAGCGGCTCTAGTTCTCAACTTTTCTGATTTCCTTCGTGAGATTTTAGGAATTTTTCACGTGGCCTTCTCCAATTCGGTGGCGGCACATTTTGGCAAGGTGGCCTCTGCGTGGTGGAGCGAGCGGAGTCCAATAGCGAGGTGGGTGAGCAGCTAGGTGGATGAGTTGCGCCCTGGGCCATTGATCACGAGCTCGACGACTTGCCCATCGGGCGTTTTATTTGTGGGCGAGAAATATTGGCGTCTCGCCCTTAGGCGAGTTACTCGCACAGTCGGGCGACTTGCTTTCTTGATGGGCGAGTTGCGATATGAGGCGAGCTCCCGGGCGAGATGGGTGAGCTCCATCGAGCATCAGTTTTGTTTAGTCCATAATTCTAGCTCCCCCTTCCAATTGAGTTGATTATTTTTTTGTTGTGACCCTCATTTTAAGGAGCTTCACGTGGTTCAACACTCTTCTCAAATATCCTTCTAGATCGAAGCAGTTCTTTAATCAATTCTTGCTCGTTTCCACCAATGGATTCTGGCAAGATGGTGAGATGGCGGGCCAGCTGCTAGACATGGGGGGTGAGATGGCGAGATGGAGTTGTTGGGCGAGTTGCTTAGAATTGGGCGAGATGGGGGTGATGCCGGGCAAGATGGGCGAGCTCCCGGGCCATATGGGTGAGCTCCATCGAGCATCAGTTTTGTTTCGTCCATAACTTGAGCTCCCAACTTCCAATTGAGTTGATTCTTTTTTCATTGCGACTTTCATTTCAAGGAGCTTCACATGGTTCAATCATCTTCTCAAATATTCTTCTAGATCAAAGCAGTTATTTAATCAATTCTAACTCGTTTCCACTCATTTTCTTCCAATTGAAAACCGTCCGCCTATAAGACTAGGGGAAATTTGGGCTTTCTTTGGTGAGATGAATCGATCTATGAGTTGAGCTGCATTTGGACTTTGAGAAGAGGTGGGGCGGCGAGGGCCATCTCTTGGGCCTTTTTCGGTGAGCTGGCGAGGTGTGGCATTCTTTGGCAAGGTGGATCGAGGTGCTCGCTGCCGAGGGCGAGCTGGAGTGAGACCCACCACTCTTAAAATTAGTCAACAAGCTTCTGGCTTGTCTCGGTTAGTTTTAGGCGCAATGTAAAAATTTCAATTTTTTAATTGAGAGACCTAAATCTTCGAGTTGGTCAACCGAGCCTGCTTTCTTCTTCTTGAGCGTCTAGTTGATTCCTTGTTTGATAGCATTTTGGCGAGATTGAGCGAAGTGAGACCAGCTACTATTCGAATCCTCCGGCGAGGTCATGAACTGCTAGAATCACATTCGACTCTAGCGAGGTGAAGCGGACAGATGACAAGCTGCTGCAAGGCGAGATGGGGCGAACGGCGAGCCGGGCCCCCAGGTTGCGAGATGGGGAGAGCAACCAACTGGGTCCGAATTCCAGATCCATTATATTGAATCGCTTCAAGGGAAGGAAGTAGGGTGGTTGCTACCCCAGACGAGGTTGTTAATGAGGTTTCGACAGAGGTGGCTCCTGCTCAAGAGAATCCTGCTACTTAGTACTTCTTTGTTATAGTCGTATGTTGGCTTTTATCATGTCTGTTGCTTTGCCTTGTAGTAGACTAGCTTGGTCTCGACGAACTGAAGCTTAATTTCAATGCCTTAGCATTTCTGCATGTTCGATTATCATATTTGCTTGCAATCTACATCTGGCTTGTCGTCTTAATTTTACGCGACTTAGTTATTTTATTGTTTTATAACTTTATTGGTTGGTCATCTTAGTTGTATGCGACTTAGTTGTCTTATTGTTTTGCAACTTTGGATGCCTTTGAATGACTGTTACAAAATGTTACTAATTTTTATGTTTGTGGACTATCTCTGGGAGGTCGACGACCTGCCCCCTTGTCCATGGCATAAAATATTTTGATCGTCTTATTTTGGTGCGATCCTAGTGCCTGACACTTATTTGGTCATCTTATTTGGATGCGACTTAGTGCCTTGGCACTTGTATGGTCGTCTTATTTAGATGCGACCTAATGTCTTAGCATTTTGTGTTTAGAACGTACTATAACAATTGATCTCGTTAGAGGCCAGTAGACCTGCCCCCAATTTCTGATCACTAAAATATAAGTGCATGACAGATTTGACTGAACCGAACTTTGACAAAAATCAACTTCCATTTCTAAATTTGAGGCGAACTACTTCATAAAATTTAGACTACCAAACTACTGGTAATATTTCTTCAAATAAATTGCAAGGTGTTGAGTCGTGTTGAGCTGGGACTCGCCTGGGATTGGTTCTGGGATTATTTTTTTGGGTTACATAATCAGCTACTGAGGTACGACTTTTCTGGCTTGGTAGCTGGTGTTGGGAAGACATTTGCCAGGATCTATTGGGATGACCTCATAAACACAAATTTAAATTAACAATTATTACTAGCATGAATTAACCTAAGTGAATTCAAATAATAATTAATCCAACAACGACATGTAAATAATATTTCACGTAAAAGATCCTAGCATGCGGAATTTCTAGGAGTATACGTAAACGTACCCGTTGGAGAGACAATTGTTGAGACGAACATGATCAAGTAACTGACTACCCACCAAAAGTTCTTCTCAAATATTCCCAAGTCCTCGTTCAATAACCCCGGTGGAAGGTTCTCCAATGAACAATTTATAAACAAAGGAAAATTAAATAATTTGTTGCACCACCTTTGTGGATTTCTAATATTTCTAGCACATGGAATTGTGTTGGGGATGAAAAATTCATCCCCTATTTATAATAGAGAGGGGGGATGAAAATTAGGCTCAAAATAGGGTTAGAAAAGATCTTTTCTTGATCTCCAAGAAATCTTGAACATATCCCATATATTCTTCTTTCCATGTGTAATTTTCCACAAAAATATCACACCCTTATGTAGCCTTAATTTTCGAGAATAATATGGAGATTTGTAAGATTGGATCTTTCTTGAATTTATGAGATAATCTTGTACTCCAAGAATACAAATCTTTCTCCATAAAAATCTTTCCAAGAAAATCAAGAAAATCTTTTTCCCTTTTATTTCTCTATATTTTTCAAAAATTACAATTAAAGAAACCAAGTAGGAGATTTCTTGAATTTATGGGATAATCTTGTATTCCAAGAATACTTATCTCCTTTCCATAAAACCTTTTCAAAAAAAATTCTTCTCCTTCTTTTTCTTTAATAATTTCGAAATTTAAGGAGAATATGCAACAAAAAATTTAATTTATTTTAAGAACCTTTTATTTAATGGACTTTAATTTGGGCTAATTGAGGGGCCTTTAGGAGAATTAAGATGGACCTTCCAATGGGCTACTGAATTCCAATATTGAGCCACTATATAATTCAACCCATGAATATTAATTAACTCCATTATATAATTAATATTGCACTATCCAACTTAATCCATATTACGGTAATATGACTCACAATTATCATTTTTCATGTTTAAGATTATTTAGTCCATTAATTAATTAAGCCACTGAAAAGCTTTATGTTGGGAAATTTATATTTTCGATGGAAGTTCCAAAACAGATTGTAATAGGACCAGTAAGACCTGTTAGCTGACTAATGAATTAGATATCAGATTAGGATGACCAGCTGAGATGTATAGACAACTCATATAACAGATAGATCACATATTGAGGGGGAACTCAATATGTATAGGTTAAGTCCTGAAGAAGATCAGAAGATCAGAAGATCACCAGGCGAGAAGACCAGAAGACCTACATCAGAAGGAGTAGAGAAGAGTCTGCAAGTTGTGCTAAGACAATCTGCATCAGAAGACTCAATCAGGTAGACTGATCAGTCTGCACTGATCAGGTCAGCTCAAAACAGGTGACAACCAGAAGATCACCAAGACATACATGTTCATCAGACACGAAGAATGTCAACCTAAGTTGGTAAATCAAACACTGAATAAGTGTACTTGATAAACAATGAAAGTAAGACACGTATGTACGGAGCTGACATTGCAGGACGAAGTGCTTCAGAGTTAAATGGCTAGAAAGGACAAGCTTACATGCTTTCGGCCATGCCGCCTCTGTGCACATCAAATCGGGTCTGCAAACCTACCTTAAATAGACCAAAATTTGAATTACACTCCAACGGCTAGTTTGATTTCGTACCTTTGCTGAGTGAGAACTCTCGAAATATCTGTTGTACTGTGTTGGACTAACACATTAAACTAAGTCCAGTTTGGTTAAGTGTGTGCCCATGCTGATAGGGAAGAGTGGACGTAGGACGAGTTGTCCGAACAACTATATATCTTGTGTGATTTATCTGTTTTACACTCTTAGCACACTACCTACTTTATATTCCATGCATGTTCTGAGTGTGGATCAGATTTACACCAAGCAACTGATCTGATCAGGTTGACGCCTTTGTCATCTGGTCTAAAATAGATTACTGAGAATCTGGTTTGAGTAAAACTGATTTTTCACACGGGTTAACTTATCTCCCGCACAAATAGTTGAGCTGATAGATGCCGAACTGATCTACTTCCAAGATGTCAGTAAGTCGGATATCAGTCCGTACTGATTCACTCGCACTCTGATGATCTGATGAGGCTACTTGCATATTCACACCTGATCTGCACAAAAGTTTTAGAAGTTTATTTACCCCTCCCCTCTAGATTTCCACCCTCACGAAACACGTTCGGGACCTACAAGTGGTATCAGAGCGGTGGTTCTTCCGACCACTGGCTTTGAATATCATCGATTCTTGAGGAAGAATCTTTGTGATCATTTGAACTGATCTTGAAAAATCCATTTTTAAAACTCATAATCTTCAAACTCACGTAAGCATGGATAACACGTCTGGGATGAATCATGATCTGCCCAAGTTCTCTGTCGACGAGTACGCTGACTGGTCTCTCGACATGAGTGACCATCTGGGAGTCATCAACAACAGAATGAGGGAGATTCTTGAGATAGGACCAATCATCATCTATTACTATAATTTAGCTGAAGGAGGAGATCCTACGCAACTAGTTGGAGCATGAATCAGAAAGAGTCCTTCGCTGATGGATGTAGAAGAGAGGAAATTTCCCAACCTGGATACGGTGGCCAGACATCTGATCATGAAGACGGTGGATTCTACCACACGTGAGAACGTCAAGTATTTTAAGACTGCTAAGGAAGTTTGGGATACCCTTGCTGAAATCTACAAAGGTAATTATCTGATTAAGGATAGCAGATTGCAAGCTGAACTGGTAAATTTTGAGAAATTAAAGATGTTGCCAAATGAGACGATTGATCAGCTAGATGGAAGAATTACTCAAGGTGTCAACAGACTGCGTGATTTAGGCCGAGTAATGTCAGACAAGGATATCAACTACAAGATTCTGAGATCACTGACAAAGAAATGGGATACTAAAGTAACAGTGATCAAAGATTGTCAAGATATAGGAACCATGAAGCCGAATTATCTGTTTTTCAGTTTGAAAGCGCATGAATTTGATCTGATTGAGAGAAGCACATAATCAGATGATTGTCCTTCTGAAGCTACCACAAATTCTACTAAAAATGTTGCATTTCAGGCAACTGGTAGCAGTTCACGATCAGTTGAACCAATGGGGAACATCATCAGCAAATATGAATAGATTGCTCTACTAACCAGTAAGCTTGAACAATCAAAACGTTCAGATGGGAAAGTACAGAAAGTTCTACAAGGATTATAGACAAAGCAGAGGAAGAGACAGGAGATCTACTGGTAGATCATCATAAAGGGATCATTCTTATGACAGAAGAGACGATCGGAGAGATGACTGAAGAGAAGACAGAAAGGATGATCGAAGGGATGATCGCAAAGGAGATAGTTGTGGTGACAAATAAGAAAGAAGGAGTTCTGATTACAAGCAAGGAGGAAAGTCACCTGACAGAAATTATCGAAGAAATGATTCACCTAACAGACGAGGATCTGGAGAATTTGGAACGTGCTTAAACTGCCACAAACTAGGTCACTCCAGCACATACGGCCCCGACCTGACTCCTAAAGAGAGAGAAGAGAAGCGGAACATAAGAGATCAACGATACAAAGATAGAAAAGCTATGGTAGCAGACACATCTGGTATTGACGACTCTTATCTGCCATGAGATGACTCTGGATACTCATCTTTTGAAGATTTGTTTCTGATAACCAACACAGACGATGTCAACGATCTGAACTTCTCATTTGAGGATGACATCTTTCTTATGGCCAGAGAAGCTGACCAATCTGAGGTAATCTCTAAACCTTCTGTGGTTTCCTGTTCCACACCTGTTGTGCTGAGCACATCTGTTGGAGAGATTGACTTGCAGGTCTAAAATGACCAATTTCTTGATGATCTCTCTAATGCAATAGATACTTATACAAGAGTGGAAGTTGAGAATGATAACATAAGGGCAGAGAATGCACGGCTTGTAAAAGAAAATAAAGAGAGTAGAACTGCTAAACAGAAATTGACTGAAACTATTCAGAAGATGACCATAGAACTGGATGTTCTAAAAGTTGGCTCTTCTGATCAGGGAAGGTTGATTAATGAACATCAAGCTACCAATCTAAAACAAGCAGGAGATCTCAAAGTCCTTCAGGCTAAATTTGATGAACTCTTCCGAATGTATGAGAATCTAAAAGCCATTGAGGACAGTTTGCGTAAGAAAATAGAGGTTTTCACGAAATCATCAAAAACTGTTTAGGATTTGAACAACTATTTTCGTGCGCCAACTGATAAGAAGGGAATTAGGTTTGAAAACCCTTATGGATCCTCAAAAGTCCCATCTGGTTCACATCAGAAAAGTGTAACCGAACGAGTTTCTGATAAAGATATAAAATATGCCAAATCTGTATCAGATAAGGGAAAAGGACCAGTTGTTCAGGCAAGGCGAATGTCAGATCAGAAAGGGAACAAAAATGGACCTCAATTGATCAGACACCAGCCGAGGAATCAACAGAAGAATCTTGTTCTTCTGAAGAGACCTCAGCCCAATTAGCAGAGTAGGCCTCAGCCTGGACCATCTCGTAAGGGACAGTTCCAGCTGAAGTTGACTCAGTCCAAGCTGCCTAATCAACAAGCTAAAGGTAAACTATTCAAGCCATATGTGCAAAAAAGATATGAATCTTTTGATGGTAGCAGTCGCACCTACCCTTACAATCAGAAACCTAGGACTACTGCACCTGAGCCCCACTGGATTAAAAGAAGACTAGTTAATAAAAAAAAATTCAAGTCTTCTGATTCATCCAAGGCTCACACTAGTAATCATACTGATCTAAAAGCACATGATGAGATGTATGATTATGTAGATGCATATGGGAGACAAATAAGGGCTTCTGATCTTGATGATTACAATAGAAATGCCTTATTTGTCTGGATCCCGAAAGGTACAGATAACCCCCAGGACCCAACTCTACTGGGGTACCTAATATCTGATTTGTTCGCAGGTTTGCGTGGGAGTAGCTAATAAAGGAGGTGTACAAGCAACTATCTGGTACATAGATAGTGGATGCTCAAGGCACATGACTGGAAGTCAACATCTCCTCAGCAATTACCTTGAAAAGCCAGGCCCACGAGTTCTCTTTGGTGACGACAACTTTGGTTTTACCAGAGGAGTTGGAACCTTAGTGAATGATGATGTACAAGTTACAGGTTTTTTGTATGTTGATGGCTTAAGGAACAACCTGTTATCTGTATCACAATTCTGCGACAACGGTTTTAGTGTTGAGTTCTCGACAGATAGATGCACAATCAGAAATCGAGTTACTCAGTAGATCTTACTAACTGGCTCCAGAAAAGGAACAATCTACACTGCAGATTGGGACAATTGTTCAAGAAATGCAAGCTTGATTGTTAACAGTACCAAAAGCGTCAGTTGGCTCTGGCACAAGAGAATGAGTCATCTGAACTTTAAGACTCTTAACAAGATAGCAAGTTTTCTCTAAGGATCAGACATGTGCCGCATGTCAGAAGGGAAAGCAAGTGAAGGCTTCATTCAAAGGGATTCCTTCTCCTCCATCCAGCAGAGTATAACAACTGCTCCATATGGATTTGTTTGGACCAGTTACACCTCTTAGTTTTAGTGGACGCAAATACACTCTGGTGGTTATGGATGATTACTCCAAATTCACCTGGGTTGTATTATTGTATAAGAAGAATGAAACTACAACAAAGCTACCTAAACTTCTCAAGAAGATTCAGAATGAAAAGGGTCTTTGCATAGTGAAAATTAGATCAGATAAAGGTATAGAATTCTTGAACCAGTTTATATCTTATTTTTGCTCTGGGTTTGGTATACAACATGAGACATCAGCTACCAGAACACCACAACAAAATGGCGTAGCAGAAAGAAGAAACATAACACTTAAAGAAGCTGCTCGCACTATGTTAGCTGAACATGCAACACAAAAACCGTTTCGGGCGTATAATCAACATTTGATGCCATACCCTAAGCAGATGTTCTCTGACTAAGATTCACTTCAAAACACCCTATGAACTGTGGAAGGGCAGAAAACCTCGCATTTCTTACTTTCATGTGTTCGGGTGCAAGTGTTTCATTCACAACAATGGGAAGAGTCAGTTGAGAACCTTCGATGCCAAGTCAGATGAGGGTATATTCTTAGGATATTCCTCAACCAGCAAAGCATTTAAGGTTTTCAACAAACGAACCCTAGTTATAGAAGAGACACCTCATGTGGTCTTTGATGAGTCAACATCTGATCAGGAGAAATCTGCCGCAGAACAAGTCATACCCGATGAACCATAAACACTGAAAATGGATCAATTGAGGCTCAAAGGAAAGGATTCAAAACACATCACTGTGTATATTCCCAACCTTGACCTTGATGATTCACCAGGTCAGTTAGACCCCAAGGTACGTACAACTGTCAATGAAGAAGCCGGTGCAAATTGAGATAAAGAATAACCGAACCATCCATTTAGAGGGGAACACGATAATCAAAGGATATGCAAAGAACCTAAGTTGATTCAAACATCTGCTAAATTCTTTCCCTGTCAGGTAGACCCAACTAACGTCCCTATACAAGTTTTTAGTGATTCTATTGCAGATAATGATGATGAAGAAGATCTCCAAGATGAAGCTACACAAGCAAATAAAATCTGGTTAAGAGATCATCCAAGTGATTAGATTATTGGAGATCCAAGCAATAGGGTTCAGACTAGACATCAGATTGGTGAGAGTGCTATGTACTGTTGTTATCTGTCCCTCAAGGAACTTCTAACCATTGAAGAAGCACTTCAAGATGCAAGCTGGATTCTAGCCATACAAGAAGAACTAGAGCAGTTTGAGAGGAATCAAGTTTGGGAACTTGTAGACAGACCAACTCATAAAGATGTCATTGGAACCAGATGGGTCTTCAAGAACAAGAAAGATGAGCACAATGTGATAACCGGAAATAAGGCAAGACTGGTTGCAAAGGGGTACTCACAATCAGAAGGGATTGATTATGATGAGACCTACACACCTGTTGCATGCTTAGAAGCCATTCATCTATTTTTGGCTTATGCTGCTCAATTGGGATTCATTGTGTATCAGATGGACGTAAAGAGTGCTTTTTTAAACGGAATACTGGCAGAAGAGGTGTATGTTGAACAACCTCCTGGCTTTGAATTGAATAAACAGGTATACCGTTTAAAGAAGGATCTTTATGGTTTGAAACAGGCTCCCAGAGCTTGGTATGATACACTTTCCCAGTTCTTGGAAGAAAATGGTTTCACTAAGGGACTAATTGATAGGACCTTGTTCAGAATAGAAGATGGTGATGATATTCTGATGGTTCAGATCTATGTGGACGATATTATCTTCGAATCTCCCAACAAGAACTTATGTGATAAGTTTAGTAAACTGATGCAAGGGAAATTCGAGATGTCCATGATGGGTCAGATGAACTACTTTCTAGGTCTTCAAGTTAAGCAGCTCATACTGGGATCTTCATCTGTCAGGCAATGTATACAAGGAATATACTAGCTAAGTATGGAATCAAGAATTGCAAAGCTGCAAAGATTCCAATGATGACTGCCTTCAAGATGGATCCAAATGAGAGTGATCAGAAAACTAATCAGAAGGAGTATAGGGCTTTGATTGGATCCTTATTATACCTTACTGCCAGTAGACCAGATATAACCTTTGCAGTAGGTGTATGTGCCAGATTTCAGGCAAATCCAAAGCAGAGCCACCTGATAACAGCTAAGCAGATTCTTAAGTATCTAAGGGAACTGTGAACCTCGGGTTATGGTACCCTGCAGATGATAATCTAGAGCTTACTGGGTACTCTGATTTTGATTATGGAGGTTGTAGGATAGACAGAAAATCAACCTCAGGTACATGTCAGTTTTTGGGAAGTAAACTGATCTCTTGGTTTTCAAAGAAACAGACATCTGTTGCCACATCTACTACTGAAGCAGAATATATGGCCGCAGGAAGCTGTTGCTCTAAACTGCTCTGGCTTTGTCAGCAGCTGAGGGATTATAACATTGTAGCTACGAATGTGCCTATCTTCTGTGACAGTAATAGTGCAATTGCTATCACACATAATCCAGTTCTGCATACAAGATGCAAGTATGTGGACATCAGACATCATTTTATAATAGATCATGTGGAAAAGAAGAACATCGGAATGGAAAAGATTCATATTGATAAGAAGAAAGCTGATATCTTAACCAAACCTTTAGTTGAAGTCAAATTCAGAGAACTATGCAATGAGCTTGGGCTTCTGGATCTTGGAGAAGATGCACCAGAATACTTCGGTGGCTTAATCTCCAATACAAGTGGATTAAGTGCCTGCCCGGTAAGAAGGCCAATTGAGGAAGGAACTTCAACTGATCTGTTGGGAAATTTATAGTTTTGATGGAAGTTCCAAAACAGATTGTAATAGGACCAGTCAGACTTGTTAGCTTACTGATGAATTAGATATCAGATTAGGATGACCAGCTGAGTTGTATAGACAACTGATATAACAGATACAGATAGGTCACATATTGAGGGGGAACTCAATATGTATAGGTTAAGTCTTGAAGAAGATCATAAGATCACTAGGCGAGAAGACCAGAAGACCTACATCAGAAGGAGTGGAGAAGAGTCTGCAAGTTGTGCTAAGACAACCTGCATCATAAGACTCAATCAGGTAGACTGATAAGTCTGGACTGATCAGGTCAGCTCAAATCAGGTGACAACCAGAAGATCACCAAGTCATACATGTTCATCAGACACGAAGAATGTCAACCCAAGTTGATAATATCAAACACTAAATAAGTGACTTGATAACCAATGAGAGCAAGACACGTATGTATAGAGCTGACATTGCAAGACGAGGTGCTTCAGAGTTAAATGGCTAGAAAGGACAAGCTTACATGCTTTCGGCCATGCCGCCTCTGTGCACATCAAATCTGGTCTGCAAACCTACCTTAAATAGACCGAAATTTGAATTGTTCTCCAACGGCTAGTTCGATTTCATGCCTATAAATATGGGATCAACCTTCATAGTAAGGTTACGGAAATTATCATCAAGCTCAAGCTCATAGCATGATTTCCGCATGAAAAACACAACTCTAGGTTTATTCTAAGTGTTCATCCCATAAAGTTCTTAGCATAGAATTCTTATACTTTTGATTTAGGCTACTCAAATACTAGGATAGAATTCAAGTTGGAACATACAAATCTTATACCCAAACCCACAAAGTTAGGTTAAGTTTGTTAAGCAAGATTTCAGACTAGGGTTTCTAGTTTCTGATTTTTGGGATTGTTGAGTGAGAACTCTTGAAACATCTGATGTACTGTGTTGGATTAACACATTAAACTAAGTCCAGTTTGGTTAAGTGTGTGCCCCTGCTGATAGGAAAGAGTGGACGTAGGAAGAGTTGTCCGAACCACTATAAATCTTGTGTGATTTACCTGCTTTACACTCTTATCACACCACCTGCTTTATATTCCATGCATGTTCTGAGTCTGGATCAGATTTTCACTAAGCAACTGATCTGATCAGGTTGACACCTTTTTCATCTGGTCTAAAACTTATTACTCAGAATCTGGTTTGAGTAAAACTAATTTTTCACACGGGTTAACTTATCTTCCGCACAAACAGTTGAGCTGATAGACGCCGAACTGATCTTCTTCCAAGCTGTCAGTAAGTCGGATATCAGTCCGTACTAATTAACTCGCACTCTGGTCAGGCTACTCGCATATTCACACCTGATCTGCACAAAAGTTTTAGAAGTCTATTCACTCCTCCCCTCTAGACTTCTACCCTCACGAAACCCATTCGGGACCTACAAGTGGTATCAGAGCAGTGTTCTTTCGACCACTGGCTTTGAATATCATCGATTCTTGAGGAAGAATCTTTGTGGTCACTTGAACTAATCTTGAAAAATCCATTTTTAAAACTCATAATCTTCAAACTCACATAAGCATGGATAACACATTCGGGATGAATCATGATCTGCCCAAGTTCTCTGCCGACGAGTACGCCGACTGGTCTCTCAACATGAGTGACCATCTGGGAGTCATCAGCAACAGAATGAGGGAGATTCTTGAGATAGGAGCAATCTTCATCTATCACTATAATCCATCTGAAGGAGGAGATCCTACGCAACCAGTTGGAGCAAGAATCAGAAAGAGTCCTTCGCTGATGGACGTAGAAGAGAGGAAATTGTCCAACCTGGATACGGTGGCCTGACATCTGATCATGAAGACGGTGGATTCTACCACACGTGAGAAGGTCAAGTATTTGAAGATAGCTAAGGAAGTTTGGGATACCCTTGCTGAAATCTGCAAAGGTAATGGTCTGATTAAGGATAACAGATTGCAAGCTGAACTGGTAAACTTCGAGAAATTGAAGATGTTACCAAATGAGACGATTGATCAGCTAGATTGAAGAATTACTCGAGGTGTTAACAGACTGTGTGATTTAGGCCGAGTAATGTCAGACAAGGATATCAACTACAAGATTCTGAGATCACTGACAAAGAAATGGGATACTAAAGTAACAGTGATCAAAGATTGTCAAGATATAGGAACCGTGAAGCCAAACGATCTATTTTTCAGTTTGAAAGCGCATGAATTTGATCGGATTGAGAGAAGCAGAGAATCAGATGATGGTCCTTCTGAAGCTACCAAAAATTCTACTAAAAATGTTGCATTTCAGGCAACTGGTAACAGTTCACGATCACTTGAACCAATGGGGAACATCATCAGTAAAGATGAACAGATTGCTCTGCTGAACAGAAAGCTTTAACGATCAAACATTCAGATGGGAAAGTACAGAAAGTTCTACAAGGATTATAGACAAAGCAGAGGAAGAGACAGGAGATCTACTGACAGATCATTCTGATGACAGAAGAGACGATCGGAGAGACGACCGAAGAGAAGATAGAAAGGATGATCAAAGGGAAGATCGCAAAGGAGATAGACGTGGTGACAAATCAGAAAGAAGGATTTCTGATTACAAGCAAGGAGGA
Source organism: Stenogyne calaminthoides (assembly GCA_037126765.1). Taxonomy (NCBI): domain Eukaryota; kingdom Viridiplantae; phylum Streptophyta; class Magnoliopsida; order Lamiales; family Lamiaceae; genus Stenogyne; species Stenogyne calaminthoides. Next base: position 72,736 of record JBBCBC010000194.1, read on the forward strand.
AAGTCACCTGACATAAATTATCGAAGAAATGATTCACCTAACAAAAGAGGATCTGGAGAATCTGGAACATGCTTCAACTGCCACAAACCAGGTCACTACATCACAGACTGCCCCGACCTGACTCCTAAAGAGAGAGAAGAGAAGCGGAACAGAAGAGATCAACGATACAGAGACAGAAAAGCTATGGTAGCAGACACATCTGGTATTGATGACTCTTATCTTCCATTAGATGACTCTGGATACTCATCTGTTGAATATTTTTGTCTGATAACCAACACAGACAATGTCAACGATCTGAACTTCTCATCTGATGATGACATCTGTCTAATGGCCAGAGAAGCTGACCAATCTCGGGTAATCTCTAAATCTTCTATGGTTTCCTGTTCTACACTTGTAGTGCTTAGCACATCTGCTGGAGATATTGACCTGCAGGTCTACAATGACCAATTGCTTGATGATTTATCTAATGCAATATATACTTATACAAGAGTGGAAGTTGAGAATGATAACCTAAGGGCAGAGAATGTCCAGCTTGTAAAAGAAAATAAAGAGAGTAGAACTGCTGAACAGAAATTGACTGAAACTGTTCAGAAGATGACCATGGAACTGGATGTTCTAAAAGTTGGCTCTTTTGAGCAGGGAAGGTTGATTAATGAACAACAAGCTACCAATCTAAAACAGGTAGGAGATCTCAAAGTCCTTCAGGCTAAATTTGATGAACTCTTCTGAATGCACGAGAATCTAAAAGCCATTGAGGACAGTTTGCGTAAGAAAATAGAGGTTTTCACGAAATCATCTAAAACTGTTCAAGATTTGAACAACTATTTTCGTGCGGCAACTGATAAGAAGGGAATTGGGTTTGAAAACCTTTCTGGATCCTCAAAAGTCCCGTCTGGTTCACATCAGAAAAGTGTAACCAAACGAGTTTCTGATAAAGATTCAAAATATGCCAAATCTGTATCAGATAGGGGAAAAGGACCAACTGATCAGGCAAGGTGAATGTCAGATCAAAAAGGGAACAGACATGGACCCCAACTGATCAGACACTAGCCGAGGAATCAACAGAAGAACCCTGTTCTTCTGAAGAGATCTCAGCCCAATCAGCAGAGAAGGCCTCAGCCTGGACCATCTCACAAGGGACAGTCCCAGTTGAAGTCGACTCAGTCCAAGCTGCCCAACCAACAAGCTAAGGGTAAACTGATCAAGCCATCTGTGCAGAAAAAATATGAATCTTTTGATGGCAGCAGTCGTACCTACCCTTACAATCAGAAACCTAGGACCATGCTCTTTATGGCCTGAAATAGGCTCCCAGAGCTTGGTAAGATACACTGTCCCAGTTCTTGGAAGAAAATGGTTTCAGGGACTGATTGATAGGACCTGAATTTGCACTAACGAAGTAGAAGATGGTGCACGACCAAGCATTTTCGACACAGCTTCCTCCAAGGTCTTCTTAGCAATAGAAATAGAGACTTCAAACTTTCTCACTGAAGCCTCGAAACTGGAATCTGCTTGCATCAGAGATTTGTAGGCTTCCTCAAGAAGAGTTCTGATCTTAGAAAGCATTGACACCTCCAGTCCTAGCTTTTGCAGCATAGCTTCTACTCTTGCCATCTCATTCAGAGCATTGTCCGTATGCATTTCCGTCAGCTTCTTCGCAGTCTGATTCCTCTCAGATTCAACAAGTTGCTTTATTCTTTCATCCATTTGAGTCAGCAAATTCGCAGCAAGAGTGTTGAATTGAGCTTCTACAAATGCCTTTACCCCACCAAGAATAGTCATCGAAACTTGGTCAAGGATTTCAGGCGGAATCATGAAGACTGGAGCAGATGTTTGTGCCTCTCCAGTTAGGGTCTCATCTGTTGCACTCTCAACTGGTTCATCGGCAACTGGCTCAATGTCCCATTCAGGCTGATCATCTTCTTCTGTTTCTGGATATCCCATCAGTTTGTTGACTAGCCAGGCAACATCGTCATCTGTTGCTAACTCAGAAGCACTGCCCACTCCTGTCAGATTTTTCATCTTAAGCTCCATCTCAACAAACTCATCTCCCCAGTAAGCTCTAGATTATCATATGCAAGGTACCATAACTCGAGGTTCACAGTTCCCTTCAGATACTTAAGAATCTGCTTAGCTACTATCAGGTGGCTCTGCTTTGGATTTGCCTGAAATCTGGAACATACACCTAGTGCAAAGATTATATCTGGTCTACTGGCAGTAAGGTATAATAAGGATCCAATCAAAGCCCTGTACTCCTTCTGATTAGTTTTCTGACCAATCTCATCTGGATCCATCATGAAGGCAGTCATCATTAAAATCTTTCCAGCTTTGCAATTCTGGAAGTGGAGGACCTGAAGAAAGAAATGCTCAATATGTTCACCAACCTGGAGAAGAACATCCGACTCCTTTTTTATGCAACCAAAAAGGGGGAAGGACGAGCTGAAGCTGAATCAGAAAAACAAGATGTCCAGGAAGGTCAACTGACTATAGTTACTGCTACAACATCAACTCAGGCACCCACTACTGAATTAGCTAATACCGAGCTGGCTGAGCTGTTTTCCACTATTGAAGAACATACAAAACAGCTAGACCTTCAGGATAAGGTCATTTCTAAATAGAAAGAATGAATGGTTGATCTGACTTCAAGAGTTGATATGATTGATGATTTTTCTTCAACTGTTCAGAAAAGACTTCAGTCAGAAGAAGAAGCCTAAGGTATAGAGCTGGCTAGGAGACTTGAAGAAGAATTTGCATCTGAGTTATCTGAGGCAGTTATAGAAAAGAGAAGAATACAGAAAGGCAAGCAGGTGAAGGAACCAAAGAAGAAAACTGTTGTGACCAAGATCTTAATTACTATTATCATCAGAACAGATTAGGGAACAACAAGATCAGATCAAGAGAAGAAAGGTCATAGAAGAAGCCACCAAAAGAAAGAAGCTGAGAGAAGCCAGAGGACTGGATAGGGCCTTCAGAAGGAAGCAAAAGAAAAGGGCTGCTATGACCGAAGCTGATGAGGCCTGGATAGAATGTGCCTTACCTGCCAGTATGAATGACATTCTTGTCGGAGAGGATCTTCATGAACCTTGGAAGATTATAGAGACAGACTGATTATGCGATGTATTCATGATTCAGCGAGTCCCAGAAGAGAAGGATGAAAAATATGTTCGACGAGATCTTTCACCATGTTATGAATTTAGATGTCCCAGAAGCTAAATATTCAGTATTCTATCAGGAGGTCATGAAAGAAGGTCAGATGATGACAATGAGACCTTCTGCACCAAGGTATGAATTCCTGATGCCACCTCTGAAGAGGAACATATATTATCCAGTGGCTTTCAGACAAACATATATTGATGCACTGGAAAGAGGCAATATCATTGAAGAAGATCACCAGAAGGAAGTGCTTAAGAGGATGTACGACATCTTTCAAATTCTGGAAGGCATGAGAGACAAGAAGTGATCAGAAGATGAGATCTTAGGTCAGATGTTAGGTAATTTTTGCTTATCATTTCTGTACATTTAAACTGCAAAATCTATCAATGAAATGATTTACCTGTTTCTGATCCTAAGACATCATCTCAATGTCTTCTGATTTTTGTCTCTAGTTCTATCATTTTCTGATTATCCGTTTTTCTGATTAACTGTTTTGGTTCCATCAAAAAGGGGAAAATTGTTGGGAAATTTATAGTTTTGATGGAAGTTCCAAAACAGATTGTAATAGGACCAGTCAGACCTGTTAGCTGACTGATGAATTAGATATCAGATTAGGTTGACCAGCTGAGTTGTATAGATAGCTGATGTAACAGATAAAGAAAGGTCATATATTGAGGGGGAACTCAATATGTATAGGTTAAGTCTTGAAGAAGATCAGAAGATCACCAGGCGAGAAGACCAGAAGACCTACATCAGAAGGAGTGGAGAAGAGTCTGGAAGTTGTGTTAAGACAACCTGCATCAGAAGACTCAATCAGGTAGACTGATCAGTCTGGACTGATCAGATCAGCTCAAATCAGGTGACAACCAGAAGATCACCAAGTCAAACATGTTCATCAGACACGAAGAATGTCAACCCAAGTTGGTAAATCAAACACTGAATAAGTGTACTTGATAACCAATGAGAGCAAGACACGTATGTACGGAGCTGACATTACAGGACGAGGTGCTTCAGAGTTAAATGGCTAAAAAGGATAAACTTACATGGTTTCGGCCATGCCGCCTCTGTGCACATCATATCGGGTCTGCAAACCTACCTTAAATAGACCGAAATTCAAATTTCTCTCCAACGGCTAGTTCGATTTTGTGCCTATAAATATGGGATCAACCTTCATAGTAAGGTTACGAAAATTATCATCAAGCTCAAGCTCATAACAAGATTTCCGCATGAAAAACACAACTCTAGATTTATTCTAAGTGATCATCCCATAAAGTTCTTAGCATAGAATTCTTATCCTTTAGCTTTAGGCTACTCAAATACTAGGATAGAATTCAAGTTGGAACATACAAATCTTATACCCAAACCCACAAAGTTAGGTTAAGTTTGTTAAGCAAAATTTCAGACTAGGGTTTCTAGTTTATGATTTCTGGGATTGTTGAGTGAGAACTCTTGAAACATCTGCTGTATTGTGTTGGACTAACATATTAAACTAAGTCCAGTTTGGTTAAGTGTGTGCCCCTGCTGATAGGGAAGAGTGGACGTAGGACGAGTTGTCCGAACCACTATAAATCTTGTGTGATTTACCTGCTTTACACTCTTAGCACACTACCTGCTTTATATTCCATGCATGTTATGAGTCTGGATCTGATTTGCACCAAGCAACTGATCTGATCAGGTTTAAACCTTTGTCATCTGGTCTAAAACTGATTACTCAGAATCTGGTTTGAGTAAAACTGATTTTTACACGGGTTAACTTATCTTCCACACAAACAGTTGAGCTGATAGACGCCGAACTGATCTGCTTTCAAGTTGTCATTAAGTCGGATATCAGTCCGTATTGATTCACTCACACTCTGATTAGCCTACTTGCATATTCACACCTGATCTGCCCAAAAATTTTAGAAGTCTATTCACCCCCCTCTAGACTTCTACCTTCATGAAACCCGTTCGGGATCTACATGATCAGATTGGATCAGTTGGGAACTGATCAGAGAGGAATATCAGTTGAAGGGGGAACTTCAACTGGCGAAGGGTTTTAGATCAGAAATAATCTGATCTGAGGGATAAAACATTGTTGGGAAATTTGCTAAGGTTTAGGCTACACAGTAAGGTCAACAAGAATCAGATTAGTCATACTCGACAAATGTGGTAATTGATTGATTACGATATAAGTCAGTCAGATACGTCTTCTGATTCTGTTTACCTGATTCAGTCAGTCAGATCACCTGATATGTGTTATTTGATTTAATTACTCATCTGAGCTTATCCATATCTGTGTGATAATTGTTGTGCACATTACTTTATGATGTCATGCCTGGAAGCATTAAATGCGGACATGGGATTTATGTATTAAATGCATTAATTGCTAGTTTTTAAGTCCAAAAGTCTGACGCTCTTAATCCTCAACCGCACGATCAAATAACTTTTCACTCGCTTAATCTTGTCCTTCCGTTTTAAAACACGGATACTCAAGTATGCAAAAATAATCGTGTAAAATGTTTTCCCTCCTAACTATTTAAACCCTAAAACTAGTCTTGAGTAAACCTTTCATTTCCTTTACTCTCAAATTCTCAGATTAGAAAAGTTTCATTACCAAAACTTCCGAAATACTCTTCAAAAGCAATTCAAACCGAAAAGTTACTTATCTTTCAAATTGCTTATTCTGGTAATTGATACTAAATGCCTTTAACTTTCATATGCTAGGGTTATAGGATATTTATGTACTATTCATAATCATATCTGAATGGGTCTTAATTTGATTACTGTTATTTTCTCTGCACACTATGAACAATATGCACACTTGGGATTGATACTCATATGAATGCTTCACATATTGCCCTATTATGCTTAAAATTGTTTGTATTTGTATGAACTTTGATAGCCCCAATTTTAAGTATATTTATGTGTCTACAGAAATGGTATCCTCTAGGGCATCTATTGAAAGTTGTGATTATACGTATATGATTAAGAACGTGATTGATGAGAAGTATGTGATATTCAATACAACTAATGATCTAAAATCGAGAGAAATTCTGGAATGTCTTAGAGCATGTGGGCTTGAACAATTTTGTTTCCGACATTTGAGTAGTGTATGCATTATCGAATCTCTGGAATTCTTGAAGGAAATTAAAAGAAACCGGGAACAAGGAATTGTATTCGTTCATCAGAGGTAACATAATTAAAGTGAGCAACGATGATCTTGGAAGGATTTTTGGGCTTCCAACTGGAAGGAATTACCCTGATGAATTCACTGCAGGGATGTTGGACAAAGAATATCTGCAGAAAGTGTTATTAAGGCCTGAGAACATTACCAATATCACGAATGTTAAGGTTCCTTATTTAAAGAGAAAGTACAAATTACTTTTTAAAATAGTTTCAAAAGTAATTTTGGGTATTGCTTTTAGCACCGATGCCCTAACGTAGCAAAAGCAGCATGTGATGACTAGCTATCATAGAGAAGGCTCCAGACATGAATTGGATGGGGTTATTCAAACACCGACTGCTGCAGGAAACCTCAAAGTTTATCGTGAATGAGAAGAACCAGGTGGTGCTGGCCAAGAATATTTGCAATATTCACAAGGTCTCTATGATTCTTGCTGATAAAATTCCAAACTACCCTTGGTCAGAGGTTGGTAGAAAGCCTTATCTGGAGAAGTACAAGGCCTTATTATGTAAGGATGAAGAGCTGTCTGGGCAACAGATGATGATCTAGCTCCCTATGTGCCGAAAACCAATAAAGACAAGGGTCCGGCCTCTTCTGTGCAGTCCGAAGCACAAGGTCAACCCAAGATAAGGGTTTTCAAAAGAAAACAACTGGCAAGTAAACCAACACGAACATCTGAAGATGTGGGTGAGAAACGCCAGAAAAAGCTCACCACAATGTTGCCAAAGAAGGTAGGGATGCCTTCTGAAGGTCTTCGGGATGAAGACAACGATGTTGAAATTCTGGAATCAGGTGGAAAGCAACTGATAGAACAGGCTGGTGAGGAGACCGCTGTGAGTTCTTAACACACGATCAGTACGAGTCGAGATCTGACAGTAGTAGAGGAAACTGGTCAGATGGAGACTGGTGGAGAAGCAGGCGAACAACTAGAAGAGGCTCAGGACGAGTCTGAACCATCTGACTCAGCTCATCTGAGTTCATTATTCAAAGGTCGTAAACCCACTCACTATCCCAGATCACCTACTTCTCCATCACCTCAACCTGATATACCCTTACCCTCACCTCCCAGACAACCCTCTCCCCCAATCCAACCTGCTCAACCTGAACCTTCTATAACTGAGCTAATTCCTTCTGCAGAAATCACTATTGAAACTCCACACCCAGAACCCGCTCAACCTGAGCCTTCTGAGCCTCAACCTGAACCCATCTCTCATCCCACACCTGAGCCACCATAGCCTGAGTCTGAGTTCAGAGAAGCTACTCCGGATATTCAAATTGCTCAGCAGAAGGCAATGTTTGTCTCTATTATCCATAACCCCTTCAACACAAGAATTGTGTTCGAGTCTCCTGAACCTGAGAGACATGTTGTCAAATTTCTGAGGAGAAGGGTGGATAATTATCTGAACAAGCATTACTCTTATCTGGTGGATCATCCTGGAGTAAGGAGGATTGTTGTCGATGCTCTATTTTGGAGGGATGTAAGACTGCAACACATCGAGGACTTTCTGATGGTCCTGGATGTATTCGGAAGAGATGAGTTTGTTGAGATGGAGCTTAAGATGAAAAATCTGACAGGAGTGGGCAGTGCTATTGAGTTAGCAACAAATGACAATGTTGCCTGGCTAGTCAACAAACTGATGGGATATCCTGAGATTGAAGAAGATGATCAGCCTGAATGGGACATTGAGCCAGTTGACGATGAAACAATTGAGGGTGCAACAGATGAGACCCTAACTGGAGAGGCACAAACATATGCTCTAGTCTTCGTGATTCTGCCTGAAACCCTGGACCAAGTTTTGATGACTATTCTGGGTGGGGTAAAGGCCTCAGTTGAAGCTCAATTCAACACCCTTGCTGCGAATTTGCTGATTAAAATGGATGAAAGAACAAAGCAACTTGTTGAATCTGAGAGGAATCAAACTGCGAAAAAGCTGACAGAAATGCATACGGACATTGCTCTGAATGAGATGGCAAGAGTAGAAGTTATGATGCAAAAGCTAGGACTGGAGGTGTCAATGCTTTCTGAGGTCAGAATTCTTCTTGAAGAAGCTTACAAGTCTCTGATGCAAACAGATTCCTGCTTCGAGGCTTCGGTGAGAAAGTTTGAAGTCTCTGTTTCTATTGCTAAGAAGTCCTTGGAGGAAGCAGTGTCGAAAATGCCTGGTCCTGCACCATCTTCTACTTTGTCAGTAAGAATTCAATCATTAGAAGTGGAGGACCTGAAAAAGAAATGCTCAATCTGTTCACCAACCTGGAGAAAAACATCCGACTCCTTTTTGATGCAACCAAAAAGGGGAAAGGACGAGATGAAGCTGAATCAGAAAAACGGGATGTCCAGGAAGGTCAACTGACTATAGTTACTACTGCTGCATCAACTCAAGCACCCACTACTGAATTAGCTGATACTGAGCTGGCTGAGTTGTTTTCCATTATTGAAGTACATACAAAACAACTAGACCTTCAGGATAAGGTTATTTCTGAACAGAAAGCAGCAATGGTTGATCTGACTTCAAGAGTCGATAGGATTGAGGACTTTTCCTCAACTGTTCAGAAAAGAATTCAGTCATAAGAAGAAACCAAAGGTCTAGAGCTGGCTAGGAGACTTGAAGAAAAATTCGCATCTGAGTAAGCTGAGGCAGTTGCAGAAAAGAGAAGAATACAGAAAGGCAAGCAGGTGAAGGAACCAAAGAAGGAAACTGTTGTGACCAGATTTGAATTACTATTATCATCAGAACAAATCAGGGAACAACAAGATCAGGTCAAGAGAAGGAAGGTCATAGAAGAAGCCACCAAAATAAAGAAGCTGAGAGAAGCTGGAGGACTGGATAGGGCCTTCAGAAGGAAGCAAAAGAAAAGGGCTGCTGTGACAGAAGCTGATGAGACCTGTATAAAGCGTGCCTTACCTGCCAGTTTGGATGACATTCTTGTCTGCAGAGAGGATCTTCATGAACCTTGGAGGATAATAAAGACAGGCTGGTTATGCGATGTATTCATGATACAGCGAGTCCCTGAAGAGAAGGATGACAATCTGTTCGACGAGATCTTTCTGGACTGGCTCGAAGCTAAATATCCAGCATTCTATCAGGAGGTTATGAAAGAAGGTCAGATGATGACAATGAGACCTTCTGCACCAAGGTATTGTTGGAATATAGAGGCACGTAAAACACGTAATCACATGCGCAGCGGAAATTAAGTTCAGCAACAACGCACGATTAATTGCATACATATTACAATAATCATAACGAGAAATCTTACAGTAACTCGAGAGTAGATTTCTCTACTACGATATCCATGCAATCCCCAATTACGGACTTGCACGGATTTGCCAGCGTTGAATCCCGAGACAGATTTGCTAGGAAAATCCAAACTCTAGATCTTATGGAGAAAATATGAAGTGATACTGTTTATGAATCCCAATAGATTGTATATATAGGGAGGCTTAGCTTATTTCCCAAGCTAGCCCAATTAGGGAAATAAAATCCCTAGTCTTGAATTAAATTAATTCCTTTTAATTTAATTCCCCAAATATAAATCTCTACGGATTTAAATGCCTTATATGAAAATCTCTAAGATTTATTTCCATATACATTAAATCCTACAATTATATTCTAAATATAATTATTGGGAATTCTTATTTAATTAAATCCAATTTAATTAAATATTAATAATAATTAATTCCAAATTAATCTATTATTAATTACTTCTCCATAAATTAAATATTAAATCCAATTTAACATTCAATCAACCAACTATAATCTGTAAAAGGGAACTACTTGTTGTGTGACCCATAGGCCCTCATATACCGAGCGATTAGTCAAAATAACGGTCTTAGTTGAACCCTAGTCAACAAATTAGACATTCTCAATATATGAGGTACATTGCGAGAAACATGCAACTACCTGTAACTAAAATGTGGGCAATTGCGATTTCCTCCTTTCATTCACGAATACTCGATTAGTCTTGAACATGATGAAGTGTCTATTCAAATAACTTAATCAATTTATCTCAAATCACTAATTGATCATTAGTGTCACACTTAGTCACAAAGTCTAAGTTGACGTGCATTGGCCAATGACTTAGATCCAATTATGATGAGAAGATGAGTATTCTCTCTAAATCCACTTTGAGGAATGAATCCTTTTCTTCGCTCAACTACCACGCACATGCACTTCGTGATGAACCCAATCCAAGCCATATCTACCCATAGATGGGTGCAAGCGTCGGTCATCATCAAAGTTCATCACTCCACACATGTCGTGCGTATTGACCTAAAGTCAAAGGAGTATCACATTGCTCCCACTAACCGAGACATTCGCAGACACTTATAGTAGAACTACATCAAAAGGTTTCTCGGATGGGTATACCAATACCCTCTAAGGTATTTGTGCATCCATCATGAGATACCTAGTATCTCGTAGTAAGTGAGATCTTACTACACTCTCTAAGAGTATGATGCAGATCGCACACCAATCTCCATTGCATCATCAATATCCCTTTCTTGATGATCCTCGATTGGGGTTATTTAAGAATCATGCTTAAGTCATCTGAGTTCTCACTCACTCAATGACAGCAGTGACTCAAGGGAACACATATAAGAATAAATGCAAACAATCAAACATAATATTCTAATTAGTGCAACGCCATACATTTAATATTAAACAAACATAAATATTAAACTAATACTGAATATTATCTGAGTATTATGTCCTTACAGTGGATTGTCTCTAGGACACTAACACTAACAATCTCCCACTTGAACTAGAGCCAATCACCTACATGTCTAACTCCTAGACCATTAAAATGTCTAGTGTGTACATGAACACTCAAAGCCTTGGTGAAAGGATCAGCCAGGTTATCCTCCGTGGGGACACGTTCTAACTCTATCTCTCCTCTAGCGATTATCTCTCTTATCAAGTGATAACGCCTCGGTACATTCTTGTTTCTGTTATTGGATCTCGGTTCCTTAGCTTGCGCAACCGCACCAGTATTGTCACAATACAACTTTATTGGACTGCTGGCACTCGGAACTACCCCTAGTTCATTTAAGAACTGTTTTATTCAGACAGCTTCTTTGGCAGCTTCTGCCGCAGCAATGTACTCAGCTTCGGTTGTTGAGTCCGCGATAGTTTCTTGTTTGGAACTATTCCAACTAACCGCCGTCCCACCATTGAGAACGAAAACATAGCCCGATTGTAATTTGTAATCATCACAATTGGATTGAAAACTTGCATCAGCATAGCCAGTTGCAACTAGCTCTGACTGTCCTTCGTAGACCAAGAAATAGTCTTTAGTACGTCTAAGGTACTTAAGAATGTTCTTGACAGCAAACCAGTGAGGTTCACCTGGATTCTGCTGATATCTACCAGTAGTGCTAACAGCAAAGGCCACATCTGGCCTTGTGCAAGTCATGGCGTACATGATGGAGCCAATTGCGGATGCATATGGTATATCCTTTGTGTGCCGGATATCAGCGTCTGTGGAAGGACAATCATTCTTAGACAACTTTATCCCATGACATGCCGGTAGAGAACCTCTCTTAGAGTTCTCCATCGCAAATCGCTTTAACACCTTATCTACGTAGGTTGACTGTGACAGTCCCAACATCTTCTTGGATCTATCCCTATGGATCTTGATCCCTAAGATGTAGCATGCCTCACCAGGATCCTTCATCATGAAGGTCCTTGATAGCAATCATTAACCGACTGCATAAGAGGAATGTTGTTTCCCATAATTAGTATGTCATCGATATACACAACTAATAAAATAATATTTCTCCCACTGCGTTTACGATAAACGCATGGATCTTCCGAATTTTTGATGAAGTCAAACGATTTGACAGCTTCATCAAATCGAATATTCCAACTCCTAGAAGCTTGCTTTAGTCCATAAATGGACCGTTTGAGCTTGCACACAAGATTAGACTTTGACTTAGATACAAAACCTTCCGGTTGAGTCATAAACACCTCCTTATCAATGTTTCCATTGAGGAAGGCTGTTTTGACATCCATCTGCCAAATCTCATAATCTAAATGTGCTGCTACAACAAGTAAAATTTGAATGGACTTGATCTTGGCAACAAGTGAGAAGGTCTCATCATAGTCAATGCCTTCACGTTGACTATAAACTTTTGCCACTAACCTAGCCTTGTAGGTTTGTACCTTACCTTTTGTATTGGTCTTACGCTTGTAGATCCATTTGCAACCTATGGGTTTTACCCCTTTCGGCAACTCAACCAAGTCCCAAACTTGATTGGTGTACATCGAGTCCATCTCGAATTTCATGGATTCTTGCCACTTCTCTGAGTCTACGTCTAATGTTGCCTCAGTGTAAGTTCTGGGATCGTCTTTGTCCGGAATCTCCACATCATCATGTTCCTCTACAAGAAAACCATAATATCTAGTGGGCGGATTACGAATCCTAGTACACTTACGGAGCTGTGTTTGTGCAGGCTGTACATTCTGATCATGAAAATTTTGTGGTGCATCGATTTCATCAATGTCCGGAGAGTCCTCAAGAGCAACACTTTCTGATGCCTCTTGGGCGGGAGTTTGAACTATGATGTTCTCATTCAGCCCACTTGGAGTTTGTTGCGAAGGCAATGCAACTCCAATTACGCTCCTAGTGGCTAAAAGAGGATCACTAAGTGATAAACTTCCACCATGTGAGCTGCTGAATGCTCCCACTGATTCCTTGTCACGTTTGTTTGACAAGATATCAGTCTCTTGGTTATCTTATGGTTCTTGAATTTCTTCAAGTTCTATCATCTTATGGCCTTGGTCCTTGAAGACATAGTCTTCTTCGAGGAACCTGGCCTGCCTAGAAACAATTATTGTTTATTTCTCAGGTAGATAGAAATAATATCCTCTTGTTTCCTTAGGATATCCCACAAGGTAACCCTTTTCACCTTTGGATTCCAACTTATCAGTGATCATCTTTTTCACAATCGCGAGGCAACCCCTCTAAGGTATTTGTGCATCCATCATGAGATACCTAAAATCTCGTAGTAAGTAAGATCTTACTACACTCTCTAAGAGTATGATGCAGATCGCACACCAATCTCCATTGCATCATCAATATCCATTTCTTGATGATTCTCGATTGAGGCTATTTAAGAATCATGCTTAAGTCATATGAGTTCTCACTCACTCAATGAAAGCAGTGACTCAAGGGAACACATATAAGAATAAATGCAAACAATCAAACATAATATTCTAATTAGTGCAACGCCATACATTTAATATTAAACAAACAATAATATTAAACTAATACTGAATATTATCTGAGTATTATGTCCTTACAATGGATTGTCTCTAGGACACTAAAACTAATAGGTATGAGTTCCTTATGCCACCTCTGAAGAGGAACAAATATGATCCAGTGACCTTCAGACAAGCATATCTTGATGCACTGGAAAGAGGCAATATTATTGAAGAAGATCGCCAGAAGGAAGTGCTGAAGAGGATGTATGACATCTTTCAAATTCCTGAAGCCATGAGAGACAAGTGTTGATCAGAAGATTCAGACCTTAGGTCAGAAGTTAGGTAACAGTTGTTTATCATTTCTGTACATGTAAACTGCAAAATCTAAATGAAATGATTTACCTCTTTTCTGATCCTAAGACATCATCTCAATGTCTTCTGATTTTTATCTCTAGTTCTTATCTTTTTCTGATTATTCGTTTTTCTGATTAATTGTTTTGGTTCCATCAAAAAAGGGGAAATTGTTGGGAAATTTATAGTTTTGATGAAAGTTCCAAAACATATTGTAATAGGACCAGTCAGACCTGTTAGCTGACTGATGAATTAGATATCAAATTAGAATGACCAGCTGAGATGTATAGACAGCTGATGTAACAGATAGGTCACATATTGAGGGGGAACTCAATATGCATAGGTTAAGTCCTGAAGAAGATCAAAAGATCAGAAGATCACCAGGCGAGAAGACCAGAAGACCTACATCAGAAGGAGTGGAGAAGAGTCTGCAAGTTGTGCTAAGACAACCTGCATCAGAAGACTCAATCAGGTAGACTGATCAGTCTGGACTGATCAGGTCAGCTCAAAACAGGTGATAACCAGAAGATCACCAAGACATACTTGTTCATCAGACATGAAGAATGTCAACCTAAGTTGGTAAATCAAACACTGAATAAGTGTACATGATAACCAATGAAAGAAAGACACGTATGTACTGAGCTAACATTGCAGGACGAAGTGCTTCAGAGTTAAATAGCTAGAAAGGACAAGCTTACATGCTTTCGGCCATGCCGCCTCTGTGCACATCAAATCGGGTCTGCAAACCTACCTTAAATAGACCAAAATTTGAATTGCTCTCTAACGGCTAGTTCGATTTCGTGCCTATATATATGGGATCAAACCTTCATAGTAAGGTTACGAAAATTATCATCAAGCTCAAGAACACAAATCAAGAATATTTTTTAAGTGTTCATCCCATAGTTCTTAGCATAGAATTCTTATCCTTTAGCTTTAGGCTACTCAAATACTAGGATAGAATTCAAGTTGGAACATACAAATCTTATACCCAAACCCACAAAGTTAGGTTAAGTTTGTTAAACAAGATTTCAGACTAGGGTTTCTAGTTTCTAATTTCTGGGATTGTTGAGTGAGAACTCTCGAAACATCTATTTTACTGTGTTGGACTAACACATTAAACTAAGTTTAGTTTGGTTAAGTGTATGCCTCTGCTGATAGGGAAGAGTGGATGTAGGACGAGTTATCCGAACCACTATAAATCTTGTGTGATTTATCTGCTTTACACTCTTAGCACACTACCTGCTTTATATTCCATGCATGTTCTGAGTCTGGATCAGATTTGCACCAAGTAACTGATCAAGTTGACGCCTTTGTCATCTGGTCTAAAACAGATTACTCAGAATCTGGTTTGAGTAAAACTGATTTTTCACACGGGTTAACTTATCTTCCGCACAAACAGTTGAGCTGATAGACGCCGAACTGATCTGCTTCCAAGTTGTCAGTAAGTTGGATATCAGTTCATACTGATTCACTCGCACTCTGATCAGGCTACTTGCATATTCACACCCGATCTGCACAAAAGTTTTAGAAGTCTATTCACCCTCCCCTCTTGACTTCTACCCTCACAAAATCCGTCCGGGACCTACACTTTATATTAATTAATATCTTTATCCTTGGAGTAAGGACAACTCAGCTTTATTATCCATACCAAAAAATTAATTCCACTTGTAAGATTTGGTATGATAAAGGTTCCGAGCCCACCAAGGGGACCAATCACGCAAGACATTGTAAGCACACGATTCTCTGTATTAGTTTAGCAACTGTCGTGCAATTAATATTATTGCCCAAGATATAGGGTATTGAAGTCGCAATGATTCTCTTCCCATTTATAAGTTAAAGCAATAACTACTAATCACACACAATCCTTATTAAGTGACAGAGATTAAGAAATCAACAATCACTGAGGTCTAACTCTTCATCCCATAAGTCAGTGCGAATGAGTTTATCCTCTCTGCAGGTCCGCTTCAGCGCATCGAATGCACTAGTGTAATCTCTTGGTCAAGTCAAGCTAATATAAGCCTTACACATCAACTTCTACCAATAGATTGTTCGGATCTATCTAAGTTGTGAAACTTGCACTTGTTTACAAGGGACTGTTAACGTGATCTTCTGTGATCTAGTATCACCACGTTAACTACAATGTAACGCGTGCTATTATATGAACGGTTTGCAATAAATATATATAACATTCAATCATATTTAAAGCAATAGTGATAAATAATATATTTCAGTAAATAAGTGTTTAATACATAGGTTATACAAAGTAAAAGTATACTTTCACGTATAACCCCAACAATCTCCCACTAATACTCAAAGAATGGTTTTAAGTGTACCACAACATATCTAATGTATTATACGGTGACATCTAATGTCACCTACATCAACCTAATAACATTTCTCCCACTTATACTCAAAGCAGATTGGCAACGCTCTTGACACCCATTCCTTCCACATGTCTCTCGAATGTTAACTGAGGCAAACCCTTTGTGAATGGATCGGCTAGGTTGTCTTCCAATGCGATTTTTGCCATCTCTATATCTCCTCTCTTAACGATTTCTCATATAATATAGCATTTCCTTTCAATGTATTTGCTGGCCTTGTGGGCTCTCGGTTCCCTTGAATTTGCAACTGCTCGGCATTATCACAGAAAACCGTGATGGTGCTGGGTAAATTCGGAACAACGTTCAAGTCCACTAAGAAGTTCTTGAGCCACACCGCTTCTTTTGCTGCTTCACAAGCAGCTACATATTCGGCTTCCATGGTAGAATCGACGCATTTATACTTAACGCTTCTCCATGTTACAACTCCTCCTCCTAGACAAAAACACACTACCCGAGGTAGATTTTCTGGAGTCTAGGTCCGATTGGAAATCCGAGTCCGTGTATCCCACTAGAAATAAACCGTCTGACTAATAAACCAACATTCTATCTCGAGTTCTTTTCAGATACTTTAGAATGTACTTAACATCAGTCCAGTGTTGATTTCCAGGGTTACTTTGATATCTTGCTACCATGCCTACGACGAAAGCAGATATCGATCTAAAGACACAAACATTGCATACATGAGGCTTCCCATCACGACGCGATAAGGAATGCCTCTCATATCATCTATCTCCCCTTGTGTCTTAGGACACATGTCTTTCGATAGATGGATTTCGTGCCTGAAAGGTACAAAACCCTTCTTGGAATCTTGCATGCTGAAGCGCTTCAAAACGGTGTCTATGTATGAAGCTTGCGATAAGCCAATCATTATTTTCTTTCGATCTCGAGTGATCTTGATCCTAAGAATATGACCGACTTCCCCTAAGTCCTTCATATCAAACTGTTTTGACACATACCCTTACATCTGACAAAACCTTTACATCATTTCCGATGAGCAGAATATCGTCTACGTATAGTATAGGAATACTCAAGGCAGTTCCGTCACACTTCCTATACACCCAACTCTCGAAATCGTTTTGATCAAACCCATAGGATTTGATTACTTGATCAAAACATTGGTTCCAAGGCCGAGATGCTTGCTTCAGTCTATAAATGGACTTTCTTAGCTTGCAAACAAGGTGTTGTTGGCCTTTTGCGATAAAACCTTTGGGCTATTGCAAGACTCCCGTTAAGACTTGTCAAGACTCCCATTAAGGAAAGCTATCTTGACATCCATTTGCCAAATCTCAAAATCTAGATGCGCAGCTATTGCTAAGAGAATACGGATGGACTTAAGCATGGCTACAGGCGAAATGGTTTCTTCATAATAGATACCCTCTTTCTGAGTGTATCCCTTTGCTACAAGCCTAGCCTTATAGGTTTCTACCTTCCCGTCCGGTCCACTTTTCCTCTTGTAGACCCACTTACATCCAATGGGCTTTACCCCACTGGGTGGTTCAACTAGCTTCCACACTTGATTATGATCCATTGAGCTCATCTCGACTTCCATCGCAGTTTGCCAGGATTCTAAATTCTTATCTTTGTTGGGGAATTATTTGCCCGGATCTATTCGGGATGAATATTTAAATACAAATTTAATTCTAACAATTATTACTAGCATGAATTAATCCTATATTAATTCAAATAATAATTCAACAACAAATCATGCATATAAAAGTTCACATAAATACTACGCATGCGGAATTGCTACGGGTTTACGCGAAATAACCTCTAGGAGTGACAACCATTGAGAAGATGGATCCATTTCACACGAACACACCAAAAGACCTTCTCAAGTATTACCTTATCCTTGTTCAACAATCCGGTGGTAGGAACTTGCGAACAATTTAACAAAA
>JBBCBC010000090.1:0-200000 GCA_037126765.1 Stenogyne calaminthoides
TCTCACACGCCGATTCAAGCAACTGCCCCATCGGGCGAACAGATGGCTTCCCACCGAAATCCTGCCCTCAACTTTTTGCGGACCGGATCGGAGGCGCGAACGGCGCCCTCGTCCTGTGGGGGTGGTGTGACGGAGACCTGGGGGTCTTCTCGGTCGAAAGAAAAAAAGGAGGGCTAAGGAGGGGCGAGAAGGTGCTCTCCTATCCCACTCAGAAGGCTCCCCACGTGGAGGGAAATGGACGAGGATAATCAGTTGACGCTTTTGCCGATGGCAACCACTCTTAGATAGGTGAAGAGCCATTGGGGAGGGAGGTATTTCGGAGAAAATGGAGTCGCTTTTTTGTCGCCCATCTTCCGCCGATGACGCTGCCACCCTCGCCCCGATCGCCCATTTTCCGGTGACCGATCCTTCGTGGGGTTCGACGTCGATCGCTCTGGGGCGTAAGTATCCCTTGTCTCACTACCTCCTTTGTTTAGTATGTCCCTAAATCGGGTGATTTCTTCTCGACTATTGGTTTTAAAATTTTCCGAGATCCACCTTATTATGTTCCATTGCCGACTATTCAGCGGCGGTCTGGAAAGATGCCTAGAGATCCCCCCCATTGTGGGGATTTTTCATCTTGGGTTGACTTTTATTGGCCTCGCTACATGCGCATTTTTTTTTTCTATCTTAGGTGGGGACGTGCCCTTTTTATAGGAGAAATCTTTTGGTCCTCGGACGACCATCATTTGGGTTCCGCTTTCTTCGAATACCAAGGAGAACAATATCTATACCGCCCTCATTTACTCTCAAAAGGTGGCCACTTTCTTGGAACGGGTCATAGAGCAAAATGACCAAGATCTGGAAACCTCTTGCTCGGCCCTTGACGAGTAGAAGAAGAAGTTGGAGGATGCGGTGGAGGCCAAGTATAAGGGTGGAGGCCGATGTTTCTCTTGAAAGGTCGCTCAAGATCGGTCAAACCGAGTTGGTCTATTGGTAGTATTTCTTCAAGTGTCGGAGGTGACCGCCATGCGTCAGATGCCCCCGAGATCGACTCCCATCGCCTTTGAGGTGGTGACCTTGAAGGGCTTATGGTTGATGAACTAATATTTCGACACGTTTGGCCGAGTCCCATCATCCTTCTCTCTTTGGGATTCAAAGTAGTGTTGTAACCTTATCTTGATGATTTCGGGTCGATGAGGATTGAGCTGGGCGATGGGGATGTCCAGGAGGCCTCTCATTCGATGGCCGCTCAATCGCCTATTGAAGGAGAATATTTGGTTTCGATTTGACCTTCGAGCGTATGTTGGGCATCCCTTGATCGCCGTTGGGGATGGATTTTTTGGTTTGGTTCAAAGTATTTCCATCGATGCCAAAGAATTGCATTTGGGGACTTTTTGCCATCAAACACACTTTTTCGTTGGGATGTTCTTGCGTGGGAAAAGGTAAAACGTCCTCGCGATGATTGTTTCTGATCCTATTCCTTTCCATTTGGATGCCTCGGTCCTTGTGGATGATTTTAAAATGGATTTTGTGATACTTCCGCCCGCGAGGTCGCTAATATTCGCATGGTGTTTCCCGCGATTCTCACGGCGGACTTGGCAGATGATTTTCACCAAATGGACTTGTCATTTCTTGGCCCCGATTTTAGTAGATTGTCCTTTAATCCTAATGAGGCATTTGGGCTTGGGCGGGTTCCTTTCTCGACTCATTTTTGGTTGGGGACCAAACATGATGGAGTATTTGCTCAGATAGGGCAGGTATTTTTGGGTGTTGAACCTGTTGGGGTGCCTGTTCCCCCGATCGAGGTGGAAGGTGGCAGCGAGGTGGCGACGATGGTCGGGAGCGCGGATATGGCCGGGAGTGAGGTGCCGGCGGGCAACCAGGTCACGGTCGAGGGGGAAGATAGGTCTGGGGATGGTGCTTAGCGCCTCCCCCTCCTTAAAAGTTTATGTCGGGTGTCTACGAACCCCTTTTGTTTTGAATGTTCCTCTCTATTCTGTTTTTTTTTTTTTTTTTTGTCTTGTAATGCCTTCCGAGGTCCCCTTTTGTATCTGGCCTTTACGCCCCTTTATTTATATAATGAAATCTTTTGAGTTCATTGCTATGTGTGTACGTGGGTTCCTTGCTCAGCTTATAGTGTGTTTGTCATGCATCTTCGGGCGTACACCGGCGACTATAATTTGTGCCTATGTCCTGATCGTCATTTGGTTATGGTGCGATGTATCCGGACTGTGTTTTGGTCATCTTACTTTATGGGACTTGTCTAAACTTTGGCTTAGTCGTGTTACGGTGTTATCTTTAGGGAGGTCGCTTTGCTTGGTTGGTCGCCAATGCAACGACCTCCATCGACGCGGAGTCCCCAAAATGGCAGTGATGCTATCCGTCAGGTGGTTGGGCTTACGCGTTTGGTGACTTCCCTTTGACTTGACTTTGGTGATTGGGAGGGAGGTCGATGCACAAAATGAGACCAGCCAGACTTTTGACGACTATATCATGAGGAGGTCGCATCCCAATTTCGCTCCCGACGAACATGTGGTTAACCAACCTCCAAATGGCTCAAGCATTTTTCTCGGCCAATACGGGTTTTCAAGTCGATGGGAAAAGAGGTATGTTGTTGGCCGGCTTATTCATGCCCATTCCTCGAGGAGATCGCCTCGGGTATCCGGCCGAGTCGAGGAGGAATGGTGTTGATGAGAAGTTAGCCGGAGGACGACCGCATTTGATCGTTAGGAGTAAGTTCTTAATTGTGTGTGAATCCTTTACTATCCTTCCCCGACATTAATTCTTAATCGACTTCGGATTTATTTTTCCACTCGTCTCTATTTCACCCCGAGCGTGTATTTTTAAGTCACATCGGCCTTGTTGATGAGAGATTCTGCCCGAGGCCCCTTGATGGAGGTGATATTTGTTTTGGGATTCCCTTCATCGGCTGCGATTTCCACCTATCGGCGTTTGGAATCAAAGCCCAACGTAGGTTACTCATTCGACATTGGTCTATATCATCCTGACCGGGGGGTTGGATGGGTTGAACCGGATCTTCGGAGAGGGTCGCTTATGTGATGTCATGATCATTCAATCGTGGTTAATGGCATGGACTTTGCAAATTTGTTTTTCCCGACCGGGATAATTTAATGAATGATGCTCATGTGGTGGTTTTTGTTGGAGCGTAATCTCTTGCGGGTCGGATGGGTTGAACTATGTATTCGGGTTCCGGTTATGGATTACGAGGATGGACTTTGTCGAACCCGTGCCTTTATATAACTTCGATGAATTTTGATCTAATTAAGGTGGTCTTTTATCCTCGAGAAGACCAAGGACAGACCACCGAGGCCGAAGTTGGAGGAGCTAAAGAAGTCGCAGGCGCGATTAAAGGTAGCCGACATAAGCAATATCCCATATAAAGCAGAAACTTTATGGGTCTCAATTTTGCGCCGATGCTCAAAAAAGGCCGGAGTCTCCAACTCGACCTTTGTCTTGTAACAACTTTTCGACGCCGAGGGGCATCCGGGCAGAGGTCGAGGGTGAGTTGAGGGCCAAAAAGGTAAACATGACCCGGCTGGAGGGCGAAAGCCGGCCGAGGTCGGGCAAGGGCCGGGTCGCCAAGGAGGACAACTTCAAGAGGACAGAGGAGCTCAACACCAACTTCTCATATGTGATGGCCTATTTTGGGGCCATCCTGCCTTTTTCACCGCAAATCTCGGCCGGTGATCTCTCCCTTTGTGGCCGAAGTTGTCCGACACGTCGGGTTAATGATTATCCTCCCCGCCCCCACCATCCTTTCCGAGATAATGGATTTGAAGACATGGGTGTCGACTTTTTTTTTCTTTTTTCGCTAATCCTGGGGCCGGATTAGGCGCTACCGGTCCCCGATTTGGAGGGTATCCAAATAGGGTCCGAGTCGATTCCGAGACTCCTCCGCTAGAGGTCATAAGGAAGGAACATGGAGGGGACGAGCGGCACCCTGTGGGGGGCCCCGAGGAAGGGCATTTTGACATTTGACTTTTTTTTTTGTGTACTCCTTTTCTTTTTCGATGTATCGGCCTTCGGGCTTATTTTAATGTACTCGCCTTCGGGCTACATCACCAATATTAATGAAATTTCCTTTTTTCCTTATTCCTTTATTGTGTCGACTTGATTTCCTTATGCGACTTGATGTTTTCTTAGTCCTTGTCATCTTATTGTCATCGCGACTTTATGTTGGACCTAGTTTATTAGTCGTCTTATAAAGTTGGGGAAGGTTGCCCCTCAAGAGGTGTCGATCCTTCCTCCGGTATGTCGAAAGTCGTACCTCAGGTAGTTTATGTTTTCTTTACATAATCTCTTTGGGTTTTACACAGGAACTTTGAAATGGAGAAATAACATTATTATTGAAAAGTAGTTGATAAATAGCCAATTACAGAGGTGTCAACCTATTGATAATATTTTCTAAAATGTGTCGAGTTCCACGGGTACTGGGCCTTGAGGCCATCTGGTCTTTCGAGCTCGTAGGCCCCATTTGGTAGGACTTTTGAGATCTTGAACGGGCCTTCCAGTTTGGTCCGAGGGCTCCTTTCGACTCGCCGAGTACCCTCTTAAGTACCAAGTCTCCTTCTTTGAAGCGTCGAAGTCGTACTTTGGAGTTATAGTACTTCTCCGACCTCTGCTTGTACCTCGCATTTCTCATGTTTGCCTCCAGCCGCCTTTCTTCGAGCAGGTCGAGATTCCTGGCCAAGGCCTCCTCGTTTTGGTCGAAAGCGACTTGGCTCGTGTGAAGGCTAGGGAAGTCGACCTCCGCGGGTACAACCGCCTCGGTCCCGAAGGCTAGTGAGTAAGGGGTTTCTCCAGTTGAATTTCTACAGGTCGTTCTGTAGGCCCACAACACATCCGGGAGCTCGCTAGCCCATTTCCCCTTGCCCCCCTCAATCTTGGCTTTGAAAGTATGTTTAATGATCTTGTTCACGGCTTCGACCTGGCCGTTCGACTGCGGGTGGTATGGAGTCGAGAAGAGTTTTGTAATCTTCCATTTTTTGAAGAATGCTTTGATTTTGAGGCCGTCAAACTGTTTACCATTGTCTGATATGATTGCTTGTGGAAAACCAAATCTGCAGATGATATTCCGCCATATGAACTTGACGACTTGATGTTGATCTATGGTCGCGAGTGCTTCAGCTTTGGCCCATTTTGTAAAGTAATCTACCGCTACCAGAGCGTATTTGACCAAACCCGGCGCTGTCGGGAGTGGTCCAATGATATTTATCCCCCACTTTGCAAAAGGCCAAGGGCTGAGGATGCTTGCGAGTTCCTCTGGGGCACTTTTGATGGAAGGAGCATAGATTTGGCACTTGTGACATTTGCGGGCGAAAATGATGGCGTCGGCCCTTAATGTGGGCCAAAAATACCCTTGTCTTGTGGTCTTGTGGGCCAGCGATTCTCCCCTGGTGTGGTTACCGCATGCCCCTTCGTGTATTTCACGCAGGATCACCTGCCCTTGTTCCGTGTGATGCAACGGAGTAAGGGATGTTGAAACCACGTTTGTACAATTTGTTTTGGATCATTGTGTACCTTGCGGCTCGTAATTGTAGTTGTCGAGCTTAGATCTTGTCTGTTGGCAAGAGGCCTGTCATTAAGTACTCAATGATGGGTGTCATCCAGCTCGATGTTGGGGTTTCTAGGTTCGCCACCTTCGCGTGCGTGGTGGATGGGTGGGATAATGTCGTGATGGTGACATCCTTCATTTCTGGTGACCCCTCGGAAGTTGCTAGTCGTGCTAAGGCATCGGCTCGCGAGTTCTGTTCTCTCAAGATCAGTTTGATATGAACTTGGTCGAGTTTTTAGCACAACATCTTTACGATCTCTTGGTAGGCCGCCATCCTATCGTCCCGTGCCTCGTATTCTCCCGAGACCTGGTAGGCCACGAGTTGGGAATCTGTATGGACTTGCAGTCTTTTGATACACATGGTCGTCTACATTTCTAGGCCGCTAATAAGTGCTTCGTATTCGGCCTCATTGTTGGTTGCGGGAAAATCGAAGGTGATGGCATTTTGGAAGGACGTTCCTTCTGGACTTTTTAAAACCAAGCTGGTACTTGAATACTTCCAGAACTGATACTTAATAGTATCTGAACTAATACTTTTAGGTGAAAAAGCTGATACTCTAACAAACTTCTATTAATCATTACATCAACGAACTAAAATGCATTAATCTTTACTTAACACACCATAACTAGCACAATTTGGTAGTGAAATATACAAAGTACAGTACTACCACTATCTATACACGCAATACACGTATATCTTGGCTAAAAATATAAATTGTATCACACACATATCCACATTTATGTTTGAATCAAATCAGCAATTGCAATGCTCCAAAAAATCAGCAATTACAGCATCTACAAGAACTAATTGCACTTCGAAATAACATCTACAAGACCTAATCTCAAGAGCGAGAAACTAGAGAACTACATTCCCTTATTTATTACACATGTTGAACACAAATAAATCATCATATCTGCCCTCTTCTAACACATCCAGCTTTAAAGCTACACATATGAGTAGTACTACTAAAAGAAAAATGAGAATAATAAAGTAAAGGCTAAAGAAAAACAACAAGAACCAAAAACTCAAAAAAAAAAATAAGATAACCTTAATTATATGTCAATCCCTTTCTCCCTCATAAAAGCCATTAGTTTGCTCATAGCTGCACTTTGCTCAGAGAGTTTTGCCCTGAGAATATCATTTTGCTCAGAGAGTTTGACAGTCAGATTTTCATTTTGTGTAGCCAGGTCCTCTTTCAAGCTAGTTACTTGAGTTTGTAGTTCTTCCACTTGAGCTCTGGACTGTTGCAACTCTTTTGTTGTTTCTCTTAGCTCATCTTCATATTCAGCAGAAGAATTGTACAATGAACTCCGTCTACTTGGAGGCTTTGAACCGTAACCATACCCTTTGGTATATCCAGCCCCATGGCCCAACACCTCCAAGACTATCTCAGGTTCGGTCTTCTCTATTCCGAGCTCAACATATTCCTCTCTAGGTCTCAGGTTCGAATCCTTTTAGGTGCGATCAATTCTTGAGATGAATCAGTCCATACAGAGTTTAGCTCTGGCTTCAAGTGGGGCCCCCGCTAGTGGACGGTGGGTTCTGGTCCCCGGGATTAGTCGGTCCTTGGGCCGGATACCGAGTTATAAAAAAAAAATGTTTGGTAACTATTCTATTTAAGGCTTAATAAGTTAAAATCTGATAAGTACTTCTTTGTATATGTAGTTCAAATGACATGCACGATTCACATAAATTCTTATTTTCCTGCAATACTTAAATTAATTACAATTATCTTGTCAATATTAATATTGTAATATAATATTTCAAAGGATATCATACTTTATATTTAAGGAACATCTAATATAATGATTTTTCTGTTGTTGACAGACACAATAGGTTTATTTAGAGTCCTAAACAAAACGTTCGTTAAAGTTTTATTTACACCGTCACATGTCATGTTTATAAAGACCAGCAATTCCAGTAAAAAATTTATTTACATCGTCATAGGCCATGCTCATAAAGACCAGCAATTCATTTCTAACCATTGTATCATCTTTTAGTTGTCACAACACTCCACTCATCCTCTATCCGAGATGCATAGTAATCATGCACCATTTTTGGCAATTTTTCCTTGATAATTGTCTAATATTCAGTAACATTTGTTATCTCTCCCATGTACGTGTGTGAATGTATATATAATATATTATTTAGTTAAACGAAATTTCATTAACTTCAAACTTTATTAACATAATAAAATCTTTATTAGAGGAACATAAATATATTTATTAATTAATATTATTTATCTTCTACTTATTAAAAATAGTATGTGCATGGTTACTAATTTAATAAATAAGCATGAAATGTGCAAGTGTGGACCATGCATCGAACATGCACATACAAGTCCTGCACGAAATTAACACGGATCATGCACAATATAATCATTATCTGTGAAAATATCAATACAAAATTAGAACACACGTAATATTAGTTATTACTTGTAATTATAGAATTATTATTATTATAATTTGTTAAGAATTGTTAAAAATACAATTGAACTTAAAACTATTTATATTGATTTATTATTACTAAAATTTTAAAATAGTAATTTTAGATGACTTATTTTATATTGTCATTCTTCTTTTATATTTATGTACGATATGTTGATTTACTATTTGTGCATAATCCCTATGTGCACGTTCCGTACAAGTTTTCTGTGTAGCACAAGATTTCTCTGACATCAGTGAGGCTTTAGAGGCCTCAAATCGCAAAAGAGGTCATAACAATAAATATTACTTCAACATCTACTTCCTTAATCCGTATTTTTATGTTGCAATCATCTGCAATCATCCGGCGTTGGTGAGACTTCAAAGGCCTAAAATAGCATAAGAGGCCAAATCAATAGATATTGCCTTTAATAAGTCACTTACTGGTAACATTGAACAACATGAAAAAGACGGTGGTTGTCCAGAGTGAAGCACTGTAAATAATCATAAAAAACCATGTTAGAATAAGTTATATGTTCAGATTTTGACCATTGTATTTACTTATGTGACACTAGTTAAGCGTGAAAAATTTGCTTCCATTGAATTAGCGATGTGATTGTGAAAGTTGTAGGTTGACCGTTGAGAGGAGGTCTTGGATCTACGAAATTAAAACAAGCAATTTGTAATTGTTTTTCAGTTTGAATTGAATTTGTAACACAACAGGATTCGTTATTGCTTGCTTTTTACATGTGGGTCTGGGTATGTAATTTTAAGTTAATTTCTTTTTCTCTTTTTAAAATATATTATATTCCCCCAACATGTTGTTACTTTACATTTATTAATCGTTTTTTCAGTAGCAATTTGGGTATTCATCTTGTCTTACTTAGAAAATCTCCATGTATATAGCTCTTTTCCTGGAGTAAGCATAATATCAATTATTATATTAATATTAATATGTTTTCTGCTCAACTAAAAGAAATCTACATTTATCTCAGGGTTGCAACACAAATTCTGTGTGCTCACAACATCTTACCATTGTATTCGTTGGTCACACATGCATGGGTGTTTCAAAGATGACCTCTCCCCCAGGTATTATTGATATGTATAATATATATATATATATATATATATATATATATATATATACTCCCTCTGTTCATAAATAATTTTCTTGTTTCTTTTGGGCACTAAGATTAAGAAAAATTAATAAAATAATAAATGGTGGACCAAGATGGTGAATTTGAGATGAAAAGTAAAGGGGAATAGGGACAATTTTGTAATATAGTGTAAAAAGTGAGAATAAATATATTGATAGTGCAGTGTTACTTTTTCTATTTATGGAAACATGAAATTTATTGTTGGACGGATGAAAAAAGGAAAGGAAGAAACTTATAGGTGGACGGAGGGAGTATTTTTTTTTTTTGATATAGAGACCACAGGTGATCACCTTATGGAGCCAAATAGCCTAGTTGGACAGCCACATAAGCATTCACTTAATTAGTTAATTTTAATTATACTAGCACAAAGTTTGTTTGGTTTTTTTTAACATAAAAGTGAAGTGGAAATTTGAAATATGTACCTCAAGTATTTATGAAGGGTTTGTGATTTGTACAGAAAATTACATTTCCATACCTAATAATGTATTACTAAATTGTGATGTACTCAGTAGTCAACATAAAGTGTATGAAGTCAAAAATATCATCTCATTAATTGGGATGCATGTGCGTGGTTCATTTGCTCCTGAACTCAAAGTTTCCATTGCCCGAATTGGTTGTCTGAAAAGAAAAAGTAAGAACCAATAATTCAATCTTTATATAGTTACTTTCGGAAGCCATATTATAGTAAAGTCGTAATATGGGTTAAGATGGATAGTTCAATATTAATTTTATAGTGGAGTAAATTATTTTTAATGGACTTGAAAAATATTTGGCCCAATATTATAGTTTCATAGTCCATTGGAGGTCCAATCTTAATTCTCCTAAAGGCCCCTCAAATAGCCCAAAATAAAGTCCAATTAATGAAGAAGAGAAGAAAATATTCTTGCCTAATATTTCTATTTTTTTCGAAAATTGTAGGAAAAGGGAGAAGAAAGATTTTCTTGAAAAAAATTTATGGAAAGAGACAAGTATTCTTGGAATACATAATTATCCCATAAATTCAAGAAATTAAATCTTGATTCTTTCCTCCTTGTATTTTTCGAAAATTAGGGATAAAGGGGAATAAGATTTTTATGGAAAAATTTAATTAAGGAGAAAAGAATATAGGAGATATATTCAAGATTTCTTGGAGATCAAGAAAAAGATTTTCTCCCTTATTTTTCTATTGAAAAAATCGGCCCCCTTAGTCCTATAAATATGGGATGAATTTTTTATTCCCAACTGCAATTCCATGTGTTGGAAATATTAGAAATCCACAAAGGTGGTGGCAAAATATTTTTGGTTTTCTCTCTTGTTAAAATCGTTCGTGAGAATCCTCCCACCGGATTGTGTTCGTGGACTTGGGACATATTTGGGAAGGCTCTTTGGGTTGATCCAACGTCTCAAAGGTTGTCTCTACAAGAGGTATGTAATCTCGTAACTCCTAGATTCCGCATGCTTAGGATTTACGTGGATTATGTGTACGCATGTTTGTTTATTCGCTTATTAATTATTATGTTGAATTGATTTAGGAGTAATTCATGTTAGTAATTAATTGATTAATTTAAATATGTATTTAAAATCATCTCGAATAGATCTGGGCACCCATATTTTCCCAACAACTGGTATCAGAGCTCTGTTTTCGAGCTCTGACTTTTAAATTCTTATTTAAATTATGTTGGACATTAAATTAAAAATTGGATTATAGAATTGCCAGATCTGTTTTGCAGGTATCCAATTGCCATGGTATTTAATGTGTTTTTTTTCATGCGTATGAATGTGTGTTTTTTTTTTAATTCGACTCGTTCGGATTTGTTTTTCTCGTGAGAAAATCCACGAGTAGATTAGGCTATTTGATTTGATCAATGTAATAGACTAGTCTAGATTTAAGGTGTATTTATTTTTCATTAAATAAATTGTAACCTGATCGAAGACGAAGACGGACACGAGGAGTTAAAATAGATCCTGGGAATCGCATATGGGCGACGTCGTTATGGCGATAAACGTGCAAGGAAGGAAGGCACGCAAAGACGACGTATGACATCGAGTTAGTCGAACGGTCCGGCACGACGGCTCAAAGCGGATCGCCCGAGGACGCGTGCGGACACGACGAGGGCGATAAAGATGGGCTCGTCGGGGACCGAACGCGGGGGGACGCAGTTTTGGGAGCGAGGGCGACGGCAAAAAGACACGTTCGATCTAATGAAGAAAAACGGGTGTCGCCGACCCGTCGCCGCCGGCCGCCGAGGCCATGATGCGGAGGAGATGCGACTCAAATGCTAGCAAGAGAGCTGTGAGCACTAGGCAAGCGGCCGGCCGGGATCTGGGCATGCATCCCTACCAGCGAAATGCTGGCGTGGTGTTTCAAGACGAAATTTTTTTTTCGAGACGAACGAGTGGGAGAAATTCAAGAAGTGTGTTCTTCAAGATCAAGTCAAGGAAAATCAAACCATTGGATAATTTGTGCCCAATATGTTTATTTTCTGTTTTGCTTGATTTATTGTTGTATTTTCTTATGCTTTATTTAATTTGTTTAAATGTGTTTGCATGAGAATTGCTCAACGAAAAATCTCAAATTCAAAAAAAAAATTACTAAGTATGTTTTAATAATTAATTTAGTTTTGAATCAAATTAATTTTGACCTCCATGATTTATTTATTTGTGAAATCTTTTGGAGAAATTCCTCTACGGGACGGTCAAAAGATAGCTTTAACATGAATAAATTCTCAAAAGGATGATTGTGAATTATTATTAGTGGAGACGATGACCCTCCCAAGAGGCTCGATCAAAATGAAGTAGTAATTATGTATTTAATATTACTTAGGTATAAAATTGATATGCATATACTTCACCGAAGTCCCTGTCAATTTTATATTGGTCAAGTGGGAGTCGACTATTAATTTTTGAAATTAAAGGTTTGTAACTGTTCTTATTTGTAACCTGCTTGAATGTGATTTAAATGATGACCCTCCCAAGAGGCTCATTTAAATCTGTTTTGAGATGTTGGCTGATGTATGTTCATATTTTTTTGAGATTTTAATATGAATCATGTGATCGAATTATGTGATTTTCTTTGTGTTGATCCGGATATTGACACAAGATGTATGTTTATTTTCCCATCCTTAGTTTGATGGAAGATCTTGTATTTATAGTGTGGATTTGAATGTTACCGTTGGAGAGAATCACATTCAAATCCATACTATTCTGTAAGTTCTGCAGCTTTTTCAGGCTGGTTGTCTTCCTCTCATTGGTCCACGTCAGCTGAATTCTAACGGCTATATTCTTCAATTTCTTCTGAGTCTTCAGGTTTCTCTGAGTCTCAGTGTCTTCAGTGACATACTGAGTCTTCAGGTTTATCTGAGTCTCAGTGTCTTCAGTGACATACTGAGTCTTCAGTTACTTACTGAGTCTTCAGTTTTCTCTGAGTCTTCAGTTTCTTCAGAAACTTACTGAGTCTTCAGTTTCTTCAGAAACTTACTGAGTCTCAGGTTTCTTGATTCAGCAGACTTCTCTTCAGCGGACCTTGTCTGATCAGGCATACTGACACTCAGGCTTACTGAGTTCAGCTCTTCTGAATTCAGACATCCTGACCCTCAGGTCACTTTTACTTACTGACCCTCAGGTCACTTGACTCAGGCTATCTGTTTTCTTCTTGCCTGATCTGATCAGCTCGACTGATCAGATCAACACATCTTCAGGTCAACATCTCAGGATAGCATCAGGTCAGTACATCAGGTTAGCATATCAGGTAATCATATCTGATCTCGATCACGTCTAATCTTGATCAGTCTCATTTGCTCATCTTCTGATCTGCAACCTACTCTTCTGATTTGTTGGCTTTAGCTTTTCTTCTCATCTGATTTTGCACAGCTCATCAGTTAACTCGGAACTCATCTAACTCATCTGATCTCGATCAGTCTCGTCTGCAGCCTCGTCTGATCTCGATCATCTACTTCTTATTTCGTGAGTTCCCCTCAACTTGTTCTCTCGTTCCCCCTCAACTTGTTATCTGTAAATTAGCTTGAATAACACAAGTTGATAATGTTTTGGCATAATTCATCAAAACTAAAATATCCCAACATGTTTTTTTTTCTGTTTCATCATGTCGCAACCTTTTAATCCACTGAAATATATGCTCAAAGAATACCAACTCACTGGTAAAAACTATGTCATTTGGAAACGTAATATGTCTTTTGTCCTCACTGCACAAAAACATCATTGGGTTCTTGGCGGACCAAAACCTAAAAAACCAACTGAAAGGTTATCAAGTGCAGAAAGATGTTTGTACAAAATCTGGGAGCAAGCAAACAAAACAATGAAACTCGTAATCTTGACTTCACTGTCTGATGATTTGAGACTCATTCATGAGGAAGTTGATTCGGCTGCGGAAATTGTTCAAAGTCTTGAGGAAATGTTTTCCTCAGAGAGCAATATGACCAAAGAGTTTCATCAAAATGGCGTGGAAAAGCTAAAAATGATCAAGGGAACGCCCGTGAGGGATCACATTCTCAAGGTCAGACTCCATTTTGAAAAACTTGCTTACCTCGGTACACGGTACTGTGATGAGGCTCAAATCGAATTCTTGTTCCTAACTCTTCCAAGGTGCTTTAATGAGTTCTATTGTGGTTTTGTGATGAGTGATCACATGTTTACCATGGATACTCTGCAAGAGATCTTGGAGACGATAGAAAAACACTTAGGACAAGAAGACGAAGCTTTGGTGACTAAGAAACTTCTCTCAAGATCTAGACCAATGGTGGGTAAGATTGTTGAGAAGATGAATGGTCCGATCCAAAGCAAAGCCACTAAGAAAACAGGTAAGAAAGCCAGTTGGTTAAAGGTCCAAAAGAAACCAAAAGGAAAATGTTTCAACTGCGGTGAAGAAGGACATTGGAGGTTAGCCTGTTCCAATCCCAAAAGGAATTGAAAGAAAGGTAATTCTCACTCACTAGTTGTTGAAACTTGTTTGACAGAGTATGCTACCCATTTATGGGTAGTGGATACGGGATCCACTGATCATGTTTGTTTCACGTTACAGGGGTTCAAGCGGACCCGGCAACTTAGTGGAAGTGAGATCCTCATCACGCTAGGCAATGCTACGAGAGTGGTAGCTGAAGCAGTGGGAGAAGTGCACCTGTCTTTTGAAGACAAGATTTTAATTTTAAGAGATGTTCTTTATGTTTCTATTTTTTGGAAAAACCTTATTTCAGTTTCTAAACTATTTGTCGATGGATATTCTGTTCGTTTTAATAAGCATGTTACTGTTTTGCATAACGATGTGATTATCTATCGTGGAACTTTACGGAACAATCTCTATATTATTAACTGTGCACATCACTCACATAATGCATCGTATAACACATCTACTATTTCATGTAAAAGAAAGCGTTCTGCTAACGTGAACGAAACACTTCTTTGGTACCTAAGATTAGGTCATATTAACCCAAAAAGGATTCAAAGGTTGGTTCAAGATGGTTCATTGGGGCCTCTCCAGATTGAACCATTTCCAACTTGCGAATCGTGCTTAGAGGGTAAAATGACTAAGAGGGCATTTGGAGCCAAGGGGTTTAGAGCTAAGGAAGTGTTAGAGATCGTTCACACCGACGTGTGTGGTCCAATGCAAATCAAAGCTAGAGGTGGCTACGAGTATTTCATTACGTTTATCGATGATTACTCACGCTACGGATACATTTTCCTAATGAAGCATAAATCTGAGACCTTTGATAAATTCAAAGAATTTAAGGCTCAAGCAGATAATCATAAGGAAAAGACTATCAAGTTTCTACGATCTGATCGTGGAGGCGAATACCTTAGTGATGAATTCTTGAACTACCTGTCGAAAGAGGGGATTGCATCCCAGTTGACTGCACCCGGTACCCCTCAACAAAACGGGGTTGCAGAACGATGAAATAGAATGCTTTTAGAAATGGTAAGATCAATGATGAGTTATGCAGACTTACCAAAATCGTTCTGGGGTTACGCTTTGGAAACAGCGGCTTATATTCTAAACTTAGTGTCATCCAAATCAGTTCCTAAAACCCCAAGAGAATTGTGGACAGGGCGAAAGCCCAGCTATGGACACATCAGGATCTGGGGGTGTCCGGCACACGTGTTGGACAAAGAAGCTGGTAAGTTGGATGCACGTTCAGAATTAAGGTTGTTCATTGGGTATCCCGAAGGAACGAAAGGATGCATGTTCTATGGTCCCGAAGATCAAAAGGTCATAATCAGTACGCACTTTAGATTTTTGGAAGAAGACTATATGAACGATAAAAAGTCTAGAAGTGAAATTACCATGGAAGAACTTAAGGGGGCAACTCCATTGCCAACTGTACAAAATGATATACCAATCGTCACACCTTCACAACCGGAACCTCGTCGTAGTGGGAGGGTTGTCAGACAACCCGAGCGATTCTTAGGGATTGGAGAGTCTTCGGACTTGATCTCAGGTGAAGAATCAGATCATTGGTCCTACAATGA
The DNA here is from genome assembly GCA_037126765.1 of Stenogyne calaminthoides. NCBI lineage: Eukaryota > Viridiplantae > Streptophyta > Magnoliopsida > Lamiales > Lamiaceae > Stenogyne > Stenogyne calaminthoides. Next base: position 15,598 of record JBBCBC010000090.1, read on the forward strand.
GGCGATCCAAGACAAAGATGCAACATCTTGGCAAACAACAATGAAAGTCGAAATGGGTTCAATGGATCACAATAAAGTGTGGGAGCTAGTCGAACCACTTAATGGGGTAAAACCCATTGGATGCAAGTGGGTATACAAGAGAAAGAGGGGACCGGACGGAAAGGTTGAAACCTTTAAAGCAAGACTAGTGGCGAAAGGGTACACTCTGAAAGAAGGGATCAACTATGAGGAAACCTTTTCGCCCTTAGCCATGCTCAAGCCCATCCGAATTCTCTTGTCGATTGCTGCGCATATAGACTTTGAGATCTGGCAAATGGATATCAAGACAGCTTTCCTCAATGGAAGTCTTGACGAAGAAATCTATATGCAACAACCCGAAGGCTTCATTGAAAAAGGTCAAGAGCATCTGGTTTGCAAGCTTAGGAAGTCCATTTATGGGCTGAAGCAAGCATCCCGTGCTTGGAATCAGTGTTTTGATCAAGTTATAAAATCCTACGGTTTTGATCAAAACAACTTTGAAAGTTGTGTTTACAAAAAGCGTGACGGAACTGCATTGGTATTTTTGGTACTATACGTAGACGACATACTGCTCATCGGAAATGATGTAAAGGTGTTGTCGGACGTAAGGGCATGACTATCAAAACAGTTTGAAATGAAGGATTTAGGGGAAGCTGGTCACATCCTAGGGATCAAGATCACTCAAGATCGCAGGAAAAGAATGATCAGGCTTTCGCAAGCCTCATACATAGACACTGTTTTGAAGCGCTTCAGCATGCAAGATTCCAAGAAAGGCTTTGTGCCCTACAGACATGGAATCCATCTATCCAAAGAGATGTGTCCCAAAACACAGAATGAGATAGATGACATGAAGGGCATCCCTTATGCTTCGGCTGTGGGAAGCCTCATGTACGCAATGTTGTGCATGAGACTGGATATTTGCTTTGCCGTAGGCATGGTAGCAAGATATCAAAACAACCCTGGGAAAGAGCATTGGACTGCGGTAAAGAACATTCTGAAGTATCTGAAGAGGACACGGGACAAAATGTTGGTTTATCGGTCAGACAGTCTAATCCCCATCGGTTACACGGACTCAGATTTCCAATTAGACGTGGACTCCAGAAAAAATGCATCGCCGATTCTACCATGGAAACCGAATACGTAGCTGCTTGTGAAGCAGCGAATGAAGCGGTTTGGCTCAAGAACTTCCTAGTGGACTTGGACGTTGTCCTGGATTTTCCCAACACAATCACGGTCTATTGTGATAATGTCGGAGCAGTTGCAAATTCGAGGGAACCAAGAGCACACAAGGCCAGCAAACATATTGAAAGAAAATATCATCTTATACGAGAAATCGTTAATAGAGGAGACATTGAGGTGCCAAAGATTGCATCGGAAGACAACCTAGCAGATCCATTCACAAAGGGTCTGCCTCAGAGTACATTCGAGAGACATGTGGAAGGAATGGGTGTCAAGAACGTTGTCAATCTGCTTTGAGTATAAGTGGGAGAAATTATTAGGTTCGTGTAGGTGACATTAGATGTCACATAGAACACGAGACATGTTGTAGTATACTTAAAAGCAGACTTTGAGTATAAGTGGGAGATTGTTGGGGTTATACTGAAAAGTATGCTTTTACTTTATATAACCAAACTGAATTTTCTTGTTTATTTACTGAAATAATATATTAATCACTGTTGCATTAAATATGAATAAATGTTATATATATTTATTGCAAACCCGTTCAATAAGTCTAGTACGTATTACGTTGTAATTAATTTGGTGATACCAGATCACAGAAGATCAAATTAACAGCTCCTCGTAATTAAGTACAAATTCACAACCTAGATGGAAATGAACAAACCATCATGAAAGGTTGATGTATAAGGCTCAGATTGACTTGTCTTGACCAAGATATTATACTAGTGCATTTGGATGCACTGAATAAGGACCTACAGGAGGATAAATTTTTCGGTACTGAATATACAAGAATTAGACCTCAGTGGTGTGTTATTTCTTAATCTCCATCTCTTAAATAGGATCGTGTGAAATTAATAACTATTGCTTTGACTTATGATAAGAAGAGAGTCATTGTGATTCGATACCTTATATCTTGGGCAATATTATTAATTACATGACGATTTGCGACATTTAATATGGAGAATCGTGTGTAAGTACGTCTTGCTTGATTTGTCACCTTGGTGGGCTCAGAATCTTTATCATACCAAATCTTGCAAGTGGAAATTTATTTCCGGTATGGATAATAATGTTGAGTTGTCTTTACTCCAAGGACAAAGATATTAATTAATATAAAGCTTGTTCAGTGGCTTAATTAATTAATGGACTAAGATAATCTTAAACACGGAAATAATAACCGGGAGCCATATTATAGTAAAGTCGTAATATGGGTTAAGATGGATAGTTCAATATTAATTTTATAGTGGAGTAAATTAATATTAATGGACTTGAATAATATGTGGCCCAATATTATAGCTTCATAGTCCATTGGAGGTCCAATCTTAATTCTCCTAAAGGCCCCTCAAATAGCCCAAAATAAAGTCCAATTAATGAAAAAGAAAAGAAAATATTCTTGCCTAATATTTCTATTTTTTTCAAAAATTGTAGGAAAAGGAAGAAGAAAGATTTTCTTGAAAAAAAATTATGGAAAGAGATAAGTATTCTTGGAATACATAATTATCCCATAAATTCAAGAACTCAAATCTTGATTTTTTCCTCCTTGTATTTTTCAAAAATTAGGGATAAAGGGGAATAAGATTTTTATGGAAAATTTTAATTAAGGAGAAAAGAATATAGGAGATATATTCAAGATTTCTTGGAGATCAAGAAAAAGATTTTCTCCCTTATTTTTCTATTGAAAAAATCGGCCCCCTTAGTCCTATAAATAAGGGAAGAATTTTTCATTCCCAACTGCAATTCCATGTGTTAGAAATATTAGAAATCCACAAAGGTGGTGGCAAAATATTTTTGATTTTCTCTCTTGTTAAAATCTTTCGTGAGAATCCTCCCACCGGATTGCGTTTGTGGACTTGGGACATATTTGGGAAGGCTCTTTGGGTTGATCCAACGTCTCAAAGGTTGTCTCTACAAGAGGTATGTAATCTCGTAACTCCTAGATTCTACATGTTTAGGATTTACGTGGATTATGTGTACGCATGTTTGTTTATTCGCTTATTAATTATTATGTTGAATTGATTTAGGATTAATTCATGTTAGTAATTAATTGATTAATTTAAATATGTATTTAAAATCATCTCGAATAGATCCGGGCACCCATATTTTCCCAACACTACGTACCACGACAAAATCATGATGTTTCTCATTAATGAAACGTCTCTTTGTGTTTAGAGAAAATTTCATGATATTTAAAATCATCCAAAAATGTTTTATTGAAACGTTTTTAATTAGTAATAGATAATAGATAATAGATTAGTGGGGGTTAATTTGCACACTTGAAAGTATTAGAGGGGTAAAATCATCCAAAAATGTTTCTCATTGCTAAGCCATTTTTTAATTTTTAATTAGATAATAGATAATAGATTAGTAAAAAACGGATATGCAGATTCTCTTAATTATCACGTCTATAATAAAAGACTTTAATGTTTTCACCCATTTTCTTGAAATCCATATTCCAAAACCTATCAAGACAAATTTGTTAAGTGCAACTTGCAATACAATATTAATCGAGAAACATTATTGAACTCAAAATTTGAGAGGTAGTCTTCAACATGGATGATAGGACGATCAAATAGACGCAAGAACCAAGTATGGAACTCGTTCCTGCGTACATCATCTGCTGGATTCGCCATAGATGTACCACCAAAACAAAACATTAATTTTCATAATTCAAGTTTGCAACAACTAATTAAAAATATTGTTTAGATTTTGGAATTTGATTTCAAGGATTTATTATTTATCGAAAGAATAATTCTTCAGGGTACCGATTAACAAGTTGTGGTGTGCCTCAGCCTCTTCGTTCTCCCATTCTCGCCATCTATTTATCTGGTAAAACATAACAAAAAATTAGAGGTGATTATGCAAGAGTCTAATTATTTTTTTATTAAGATATTTAGTTAACCATCTAAAATTGAAATGAGAGTGAATAAAGTAAATAATTAACAAAAATTACCTTTACAACTGCAAATTGATTGGCAAAGCAAGTGTAGAGAAGATGCAAAGAGAAGCAAATCCAACTTCTCTAGGGTCTCCATCGATCTCAATTGTGTCTTACCCTCTTCGCATCTAGCGATATCACTGTGAACACTCTCCTCCCTCTTCTCCTCATGCACATTATAAATTGCACATGGAGTGAAGTGAGAAACGAGCATACGTGACCGCATGCACCCTATAGTATATTTACCTCAACATCTACTTCCTCAATCCGTATATTTATGTTGCAATCATCTGATGTCGGTGAGACTTCACAGGCCTCCAATAGCATAAGAGGCCAAAGCAATAGATATTACCTTTGATAAAGCGACAAAATAACACGACAAGTACAAGAATCATCATAACGTTTATATATGATGGTGTTAATTCGAACCCTAATGGATGCATCCTTGCACAATATTATTAATGCTCCCTATTACCAATACATTTTTGACATCTTGTACCATATCCAGGAGGTTACCTGCATCAATAACATACGACCAAAAAAATTAAGTTCAACAAAAATTAAATTAAACGTGAAAAATTCAATGGAGTATAGGATATAATTGCATATTCAAAAGCAATCAAATTTAAAATAAGAGATCCAATACAATTTCAAAACCTATCTTCAAAATGAATTATCAAGTTCAATTTTGTAATCACTGTGATATGCATATTAAGGACATGCAAATTTTGGAAATTGGTTGACACTTCACGCCTATCTTGAGATCAATGATATCATATTAGTGTATGTTTCTGAATTATGCTTGAGTTGATTATGTTACACTGTAATATAGATGTGAAGGACCAGAGTTCTATCCAGAAAAAATATTCTCATGCAGAGAAAATCTCATCACGATATCAGTAAGTCTTAAAACTTCGCAGAGACCAGAAGTAAAAAAATACCAAACCTACATCATAAATTAATCTGACTTGAACCATTCACCCACCAACAGAAAATGAAAAAATAAAATAAAAATGTGTCCAGTCAAATATTTATAAAATCTTGCAGGATATCCATTTAAAGTATTTTAAAGGTAAAAATTTTGATACTAATATCTTGTTGGATTTATAGAGCACCCAATGATGGCTTACAATATGGGTAAAATAATAAAAAATAGAAATGAAAATGTATAAAATAAAGTAGTACTTTACAACAAGTAAACTATTAATTTTCAGTAAAATACGTATTACTTTCCAGCAATTCAAATCCTCGCACGCACTAACTCTGGAAAATATTTATCTTTGCAAGAATTAATTTTTGACAGCAACTCGAACTCTGCACGTACTAATTCTGGAATATAACTTAAACTCCACACGCACTAGCTGATTTCAAAGTCGAGTCAAGGTGGAACCTTTTCCTGCAAAATGAAATACGCGTCGTTAGTGCTCTCGATTTGACATATCATTTCCAAAGGTAAAATAACTTTCGTCTTTACACGTGGAGCACCGCAACTTGTAAAGCTCCGACGAACTGAAATGACGCAAGAACTGGATTGCACTACTTTATGCAGATGAACGCATGGACTATGTATGCTGATGAATGAAAATTTTTTTTTTTTTTTGCAGGATTTTTCCAAGTATTTTTTCAAGTGGTTTTCTTTTTCTCAAGTGCTTTATCAAGTTTTTTTCATCATAAAATATGCATGTCCTATTTATAGGGTTATGCCAAACCATATGGAGAGCTAATAATTGATTGGCTTTAGGGGTTACAAACATAATGACATTCATGTGCCAATTGTAACTTTCAGGAGTTACACTTGAAGTTGAAACGTACACGAACCTAGACATTCGAGCGTCCAGATTCGTCCAAATTTGAATTCAAACATGTGCAGGAAAAAAAACATGTTATAACTTTTCAACTTCGTGATTTAATTTCTCATTCACCTAAAATTGATTTTGAGATTATAAATATACTATGATCATCTTCTTCAAGAGTAGATCATTTCTATGTTCTTTAATTTTCTCGAAATTAAATTGTATACCCCTCATTTAATTAATTAGTGACGAGTGTTCCATACTCTCACTAAACACCAATTAAATTAATTTAATTGATCAAACCAATTTTCCTCAACATATCTTTCAATTCATTCAAATTCTTGGAGGAGTAAAGAACTTTCTTTCCTCGGAATCATAAAGATTAGAAACTACAGAAAAACCCATTATAATTGATATAGATACTGCTAGAATTTTCATATTAAATTAGAACTGAATAGTAACACTATATTTATACAATATTATTTTTAATAAATTCACATAGAGTATCCGAGACATCAATATAAAAACAATAAAGACAAAAGCCTTTTATTTCTCACAGCAAACTAATTATAATTAAACCCTTTGTATTCATACTTGAAGCCATTTGCGGCCCCTTTTCCAATTAGGTGATCGATCTTTTCTCCGAGTAAACAAACAAAAATATTGGTTTGCAAAATCATTAAAATTGACATTTAAATTTACAACAATTCTTTAAACTATGTGTGAAGTGCTCGATATAAGATTAATTTTAACTTCAAGTGTTTTTCAATAAACATCCATTTAAGTTTTGAATGAACTAGATATTGGATATCCCATATTAACAAGATTAAGAAAATATCGAGATTAAATGAGTTTTTTAATTTGTGGCTTTTTTTATCTTCCATTCCTTTTTAGTAGCTTTAAGGATTTAATCCCTTTGTTTTGGCCCTCGAGATTTATCAAACTCATTTAACAATTTTCAAATAATCAAATATATTGTAAAAACTTTGGAACCACGTGATTAAAAATAAAATGATTTCTCTTATTGCTTCAAGTAGAAAAATATAGGAAAACGAGTATAGGGAAAACAAGATAAACATTTCAATCAAATAAAACTTTCAAGTTTTATCATCAAAATGATGACATATATTATTTTAGAATATTAATCGGTTTATGTTTTAGATTATAAATCTCAAACGGTACCCTCAACAAATGGGAACACATAATTAAATAGAACTCTTTTAAAAATGGTCGATTTTTATGTGTTATTCGGATCTTCCCAAGTCATTTTGGGTTTATTTTGAAAAATTATACTAGAGAATTATTCAAACCATTCAAATCGGTTCATAAAACCCCAAAGAAGGTTGGACCGGACAACTTCTTAGTCCTAAACATATTTTATTTTTTTTTTGTACTTTTTGGACAAAAAATAGAAGTTTGGACCTACGACAAGAATTTAACAAGACAATATACATTATAAAATGTATGTTCTAGTGGTCCAACGATCAAAAGGTTGTAACAAATACTAATTTAGATTTTTGGAAGAAGACTATATGAACAATAGGAAGTCCAACAATGAGATTATCTTAGATTTAAATTAAAGGGCCAACATTGACCAATTGCACAAGTTGATATACAAACGAGACACCTACACTAAATATAAGGGTGGGAGGGTTAGGTGGGAGAAACATCTAGGAATTGACACCTCTTAAACTTGATCTACGGGGAGAAGAATCGGTTCCATGGTCTTACAATGAGGATCTAGACAAGGATGACCTCATAAACACAAATTTAAATTAACGATGGGTTCTATGGATCATAATCAAGTACGTGAATTCAAATAATAATAATAATGGGATAAAACCTACAAGATGCAAGTGGATTTTCAAGAGAAAAAGGGACCAGACGGGAATTTTGAGACCTTTAGGTTAACGCTTGTGGCAAAAAGGAGACACACGAAAAAAAAAGAAGGAATCGATTATAAGGAATACCTTTAAACTTCACACGACTATTGATTGATTTAAAGTCCATCTGCATTCTCTTGTCGATAGCTGCAATTTAGATTTCAAGATCGGTAGTGCAAATGGATGTCAAGTATCGTTTCCAAATGTAAAGTCTTGAAGAGGAAATCTATATGCGCCAAACCCAATATGCTTCATTGTAAAGACAAAAGAAAAAAAAAGAACGAGAGATCAACATCTAAAGAGATCATGCATGGTTTATGCATGCTAATGAGAATTCCATCTTTTTTTTTTTTAAGCAATTTTTCCAAGTGCTTGGAACTAATATTTTGATCAAGATTTTTTCATCATAAAATATGATTGTCCTATTTATAGGGTTATGTAAATATATGGGGAGCCAATAATTGATTGGTATTCTTAGTATTATACATGTAAACATAATGGCATTCATGTGAAAATGATGTAAAGGTGGAGTTACGTGAGGATGTTCTGTCAAATCGGTTTGATATGAAGGACTTAGGAGAAGCCGATCATATCCTAGGCATCAAGATGAATTCAAAGATCGTGCGGGAAAAAAACACGCTTATCCCGTTTCAATACATGATTTAATTTCTTTTCAAGAAAATTCATTTTGAGATTATAAATACCCCCTGATCATCTGGAATCCATTTGTCAAAAAAAGAATGTTTCAATGACTTTTAATTAGATGAAATTAAAATTATACCCTCATTTAATTAATTATGTATGCAATGTTCCATAGACCAGGATAAACACCAATTAAATTAATTTAATTGATCAGGAAAAGAACATCAACATATCTTTAAATTCATTCAAATCGAAAAGAACTCAAAAGAATGTTGGTTTCCTCGAAATCATAACAATCTTATCCCCCATTGGAAAAACCCATTTATAATTGATATAGATTCGCTAAAATTTTCATATTAAATTTTTTGTGAATAGTAACACTATATTTATATGGAGAAGATTATTTTTAATAAATTCACGCAGATTCTACCATGGAATATATATATATCGAGACAAAAGTAGGAAAGAAGCAAACTAATTATAATTAAAATACTTCTTAGTGGACTTGGAAGCCATTTGCAAAGACTTTCAATGTTCATTGTGATAATTCTCTGAGCGTAAACAAACAAAAATACCAAGAGCCCAAATGCATAAAATTGACATTTAAATTGAAACAAAAATACCATAAACTATGAGAAATCGTTAAAACCCGATATAAGATTGGCAAAGATCTGCATAAGTTGAAGGACAATTTAAGTTGAATGCGAGGATCCATTCCCAAATTAGCGATTAAAAAAATTCGAGATTAAATGTGGAAGGAATGGGCTTGTCAAGTCTTGTTGTCATAATGCTTTGAGGATAAATCCCATTTTTATTAGGTTCATGTAGATTGACATTAGATGTCATTTAAGAACATGAGACTTGAATCAAATATAATTAAAAAACTTTGGATATAAGTGGGAGATTGTTGGGGTTATACGTGAAAGTATGCTTCAAGTAGAAAAATAGAACTAATATACTCTTATTTACTGAATATAAATTATTTTATCGTTGTTGCTTTAAATATGAATGAATGTTATTTATTTACTGCAAACCGTTCAATATTAGTCAATGTGGTGATACTCGATCACAGAAGATCACATTAACAGTCCCTTGTAAATAAGTACATTTTAACAACCTAGATGAAACTGAACACTCCATTGGTAGAGGTTGAAGTGTAAAAGCCCAGATTGACTTGTCTTGACCAAGAGATTGCACTAGGACATTGTGGTGTGCTGAAGAGGACCTACAGAGAGGATAAATTCTTCCGTACTGACTTATGGGATGAAGAATTAGACCTCAGTTGTTATTGATTTCTTAACCTCTGTACTTAAATAGGATTTTATGTAATTAGTATTTATTGCTTTGATCTGCGTTTGGTTTAGAGTCAGATAACGATTCTATACTTTGCATTTTGGGCAATATTATTAATTACATGACAATTGCTAAGATTTAATACAGAACAACGTGTGCAAGGAAAGTCTTGTATGATTTGTCCCCTTGGTGGGCTCAGAAGTTTTATCATACCAATCTTGCAAATGGAATTAGTTTCCGGTATGGTTAATAATGTTGAGTTGTCTTTACTTCAAGGAAAATATATTAATTAATATAAAGCTTTTTAGTGGCTTAATTAATTAATAGACTAAATAATTTTAAACACGAAAAATAATAACCGGGAGCCATAATATCGTAATATGGATTAAGATGGATAGTGCAATATTACTTTTATAGTGGAATAAATTAATATTAATGGGTTGAATAATATTGTGGCTCAATATTAAGAAATTCAGAGCCCATTGGAGGTCCAATCTTAATTCTCCTAAAGGCCCCTCAAATAGCCCAATATAAGTCCAATTAATGAAAATGAGCAAAAAATATTATTGTCTAATTATTCCTATTTTTTTCGAAAATTGTATAGAAAAGAAAATGAAAGATTTTCTTGATTTTCCTGAAAATATTTTATGGAAAAAGATAAGTATTTTTGGAATAAAAGATTATCCCATAAATTCAAGAAATCAAATCTTGTTTCTTTGTCCCTTGTATTTTTCGAAAAATTCATAAGATATGGAGGAAGATTTGTTTTGTGATTTATATGGAAAATAGAATATATGAGATATATTCAAAATTGTATTTTGGGAAGATACAAAGAAATTTCCCATATCCCTTCTAGAGCACAAAATTTTCGCCCCCTACACTCTTATAAATAGGGGATTTTTCATCCCCATTACAATTTCAGTCTTGGAAAAATTAGAAATCCACAAAGGTGGTGCAATATATTTTTGGTTTTCTCCTTTGTTAAAATTGTTCGTTAGAATCCTTCCACCGGATTACGAGCAAGGACATGAGACATATTTGAGAAGGTGTTTTGAGTTGATCCATCTATTGAACGGTTGTCACTCCAAGATGTATGTTTCGTGTAACTCCTAGATTGCGTATGTGTAAGATTTACGTGAAATTAATTGTATGCATGATGTTGTTGGATTTTAATTGTTATTTGAATTAATATAGGATTAATTCATGCTAGTAATAATTAAAATAATTTAAATATGTATTTAATTGCAACTCGAATAGATTCGGGCACCCTATTCCCCAACACATATGAGATTGGTGTGCGATCTGCATCATACTCTTAGAGAGTGTAGTAGTTTTCACTTTCTACGAAATACTAGGTATCTCATGATGGATGCACAAATACCTTGGAGGGTATTGGTATACCCATCCGAGAAACTGTTTGGTGTTATTCAACTTAAGTATCTACGGGTGTCTCGGTTAGTGGGAGCGATGTGATATTCCTCTAACTTGAGATCAATATGCACGACATGTGTGGAGTGGTGAACTTTGACCATGACCGACGCTTGCACCCTTAATGGGTAGATATGACATGGATTGAGTTCATCAGAAGTGCATATGCGTGGTAGTTGAGCCAAGAAAATGATTCATTCATCAATGTGAATTTGGAGAGAATGCTCGTCTTCTCATACTAATTGGATCGTTAGTCATTGGCCAATGCACGTCACGTTTGGATTTTGTGTCCAAATATGCAAACGTGATCAATTAGCGTAACGAGAAAATATGATTAAATTATTTGAATAGACACTTCATCATGTTCAAGATTTAATCGGGCATTCGCGAATGAAAGGATATTATCACAATAGCCCACGTATGTTACAGGTTGTTGCAAATACCTCGCAACGTACCTTATATATTGAGAATGTCTGATTTATTGTCTAGGGTTCAATTAAGACCGTTAGTTTGACTAATACCTCGGTATATAAGGGCATATGGGTCACACAACAAGTAATTCTCCTTTACAGATTATAGTTGGTTGATTAAATATTAAATTAGATTTAATATTTAATTTATGGAGAATTAATAATAATTATATTTAGAATTAATTATTATTACTATTTAATTAAATTGGATTTAATTAAATAGGAATTCCAAAAATAATATATGGAATATTATTGTAGGAAAATATATATATGGAAATCAAATCTATGGTATTTGATTTGTTGGATTGGGCTTTTATTTCCTAACAGAAATAGCTTAAGATTTAAGATAGGTCTCTCATATATATATGAGTCCTTAGGGATTCATTAAACACACAAGCATTATATTTCTCCATAAAATCTCTAGTATAGAATTTTCCTAGTAATTTCATACGGGGATTCAACGCTGGCAGATCTGTGCAAGTCTGTGAACGGGGATTACGTGGATACCATAGTAGAGGAGATTGCTTACGAAACACTGTAAGAATTTTGTTTATGTATTCCGTTATTTCAATTATGCAATTGTAATTCGTTGTTGGTGAATTTTTTATTCCGCTGCGCATGTTTTATATGTATTACGTGCTTGTAAATTCCAACAATTTGGTTTGTAAATATTGGCATACAACATTATTTCCTATATATGGCTCCACCTTCCGAGGAAAATTTTGATCAACTTTTAAATAAATTATTGCAGAATCCATAAATACAGTAATCAACATACTCAAGAGCCTTTTGCTGGTAAATTTTAATTGTCACACCAATAACTACACTGCCTATTAAATCTTAAATGTTTATTATCAAGTAGTCTTAGTACATATCTCCTAAATAGCTTATAAATATAATTGATTATTTTTAATAACACATTAACTTTCTAAAGCAGCTCAAACAATCCGAGAACTTTGCATAAACTTGCTCACAACTCAAGGTATATATGTTTATCCTAATTAATATATTCTAAATCAGCCATTTTTCAATAAAAATCAAATGCAATCTCCAAATATATTGAAAAGAGAACCTAGAAATTGTTGAAATTGTTCACAATAACAAATTTGTAGGATAAGGTGGTACTCATTTTTCCTTCAAATAAAACCTATCATGTGAAAATAACTTCACTCAATAGATGAGTTTTACAGATAAAAGCCATGATCTAGCATGTTGGAGTTATAATGGAGTGTTAGAATAATATCGAAAATCATTTTTAATCATGAAAACTTACATCAAGGACAAATTTGGATATTCATTGAAACAGGAAGGGATGGAACCAGAACTGTTGGTAAAACTCATTAATATTTCTCTAAAAAATCAAGCATGATGACAATTCAATCTAAGTAACAGTAAGAAATAGAGAAAAATCATCTAAGTTAGTCGCTTAAGTTAATCAATTATATCAGACAACATTAACACTTTGAGATTGATACATGCACACATCAGAAATGCAATATTCAAAGACAAATGAAAGAAATACCTAAAATTCTATATGTATTAAAAACAAAACAAAAAGAGAATTAAAGTTTTCTACCTATTACCATAATTCGGTTTTCGGGGGGATATCTTGCAAAATGAAAACAAGAACAGATCAAATCAAGCATCACTGGTTACCTGAAATCGTAGCAATGGCTGCGATTCACAGCGGTTGTTTTGGCGGATGTAAAACCAGTGATGCCATAAAGGCAGCGTCAGCGGCCACATTGAGATCAGAAATAAATCACTTAACAACAACAATTTAGTGATCAAAACAATAAAACCATGCAAACTCTTATGGAGAAATATTCATTTACACACATATTTTATAGACAATGCATATATTAGAAATGAAGAAAAGAGAGAGTTTAGGGTTCAAGCGAAACCAGATCGAACGCTGCCTTAGTTCCTTGTTGTTTATAAGCTTTTCCCGATAGTCTGCAATTTCTGACTTGCTGCGGCTAACGCCTTCACTCTTAGTAGACCTCATCTATTTCCTTCCTTATTTTTCCTTTTAAAATTCATTTTTTAAACAATGATAGTTTTATGTATAATAGTGATAATTTTTATTAAAAAAAATTAGAGATTACCGTAAACTCAAGTTAACACAATTTTTGTATTTCATGTCAATAGTAAGTTTAAGAATAGTTGTATAATAGTTTTTTTTTATATCATTTATAATAAATTTTATGATTCAAAAATTAATTTTATGTAAAAAATTTTAAAAAAAAATCCGCATAATAAGGCACTGTGCTATTATCAGTGATGTAAAAGTCCCGACTAGTCCCCGGCCTAGGCTGCGTCTAGGCGCTAGGCGGTCGTCGGCCGACCCGATTTTGCCTAGGCGCCGCCTAGGCGACTGAGTCGGGAGCTAAACGGCTAAGTCGGGAGCTAGGTGTTCAACACTAAGGTATTATTTGATAAAACGAGACTTTGTTCTTAGAATAAATTGATGGTAAGACAAAGATTGATAATTTTCACAACACTAAAATTTCAAAACACAAATTTGTTTAGTTTTTTTATGTTAAATTAATTTTTTTGTACTCTATAATGGATAATAGCTATAAGAAAATGTGTTTCAATTGTTATCTAGATTTAGGCGGTTGTATACTGAATTAATTAATTAATTTTGAAGTGTATTTTTGTTATAATATATTGATAAGTAGTAAATAAAATTCATTTAGATGAAAGAAACAAAAGAAAACCGAACCGACTATAGTCCCCGATTAATCCCCGCCTAGACGGCCTAGGCGCTAGGCTGTCCATGTCCGCCCGACTACCGATTTTCGACTTCTGCACCCTTGGCTATTATATATATATTATTATTATTATTCACCTTAAGTAAATAAGTTTATCTCCCAAAAAGATAGATCTAATTTTTATTTTCGTTCGTCCTATAAAAATAGGCCACTTAGTAGTTAACATATTTAATATAACATAAATGTTTTGTTTCCATCTTTTTGCTCATGTTTAATGTATTTTATTTCTTTTCAAATCAAAATCTAGACACTATAATAAGAATAAAATGAGAAAATAAAGTAAAAAATTAAATAGTTTAACTATAATAACTTACCCAACTTAATCGGTGTAAAAATAATTATAAGTCTATATTTATAAAATGGAGGGAATACCCTCAACTAATTAACATAAATGTACACAAAGTCATACCACATTTTCTGTTTGTATTTTATGATCCACGTGTACCTTCATCTATGAATCAACATGTATGCTCATTTAACTCAAATGGACTAAAATGCTGCTTGTGGATATTTTGGTAGTCGGTAGAGGATTAGACAGGCAAGATGATGATAGCTTTGACAGATACATCTATATATTAATGGGACTCCATAATATTACCTTTGGTAAGGAGACTTTACTTATTAGTAGTAGTACAAAGGGAAAGAAATCGAAAATTTGCGATCATATGGGTTCGAATCGAATTGAGTGGATCTTTTTTAGAAAAATTATATAAAAGTAAAATAAAAAAATCCGCTCTAGTCTGTATTACTATTAAGATAAACATGTGTTATTGTAGGACAAATATTTGTTATTATATGATGATGGAAAAAATAGATATTTTTACTAATTTAATGGTGTAATATGGCAGTTTGGACCTTTATTTAAGGTAGTTGGTCGCAGATCAGAAAGAGTAACAGATAAAAAATAGAGGGAAAAACATATGAAATAGAGGGAGTGTAATTTTGTTCATATAATAACACATCGTTCTCTTTACAGTAACACATTTATGTGTATGTTTTACTATAAGACAAATATGTGTTACTTATTCTTACAGACGTTTATCATTATAGTAACATAAGACTTGGACGCGAGTTTTCCTATTAAGCATTAATGCGGTTTTTTTAGAAAAACTTATTTGACCCGATTGGCCTATAAAAATTCAATTTTTTTTAGCATAATGGGTAGTACTTGATGCATAATGGGGGCGGGTATGACACATGTTTTGCTTTTAAATGAGCAACACTTGGTATAACAGTTGAATTTGTATACTTGATGCACAATTAATAATATTAAGTGAAAATAATTAATATCGATCAACTAATATCATTCCGTAATATAATTAATACTACCGTCTCTAGGGGCGTAGTAGAATGATAAGATTTGTGGTGATGTGCTCTACTATAGGTGTGCTACTCGAGTACATTTCTTGATTTATAGTCCTCCTATAATTTTAGTATTAGTTATTTTTATAAAAATATGATTATTGTAAATCATAAGTGTCTCTTACTCGGGTACATCCCTCAATTTATAGCTCATTCAATTGAAGGCACAACAATACGAGTGTGGGAGTTTATCGTCTCTCTCTTGTCAAATGAATACTATCATTTAAAATTGTATTTAAATTGCTTGTACATAGAATAATTTACATAATTAAAAAAAAAATTCTTATAAAAAACTCATTCTTATCCTAGTATTCGTGTTTTTAATTAGTATCAATTATTTTATTAAAATATAATTGTTGTAAACTGATTACACCGTAAGCCGTACGTAAAATACAGTAAGTAATTAATTATATTATAAGACAAGATTTCATGATTTTTTTTCTAATGTTCAAAATAGTTCAATAAAAATTTACAGTTTTATTTAAGGGGTTACATGTTTATGACGTGAAAAGCTACTTATAGAATTTCAAATCATAATTCTTATTATTTAGTTGGATTTATATATAGAATTTTGAATCCTCTAAAATTTTTTTTTTTTATAGGCTCTAAAATTGTATTTAATAATACTTATAAAACACTTATTTTATTTTTCCAAACACAATTTTCAATTGCATTATCAATTATATATTACACATTTTTTTATTAATACTCCTCGTCTCATTCTTATTTGAACATTGCCAAAAAAGTTGGTCTCAAATTCAATTGAATATTTTTATAAATAGCAATAAAATAACATTTTTGTATTTATCTATATCTCTCAAACATCTTAATATTACATCATATGCTATTATATTTTTATTAATCAATTTTTATAATTATTAATTTTAATCAACTCTTCAAACCTCTATTTTTCTACAAACACCTTCTAAATTGTACAAAGTACATATCGTTCAAACATATACAAAATCAGAATTTATTTTAAACTCACTCTATATCAAATTCATAAATAAATGACAAAAATTCATATGAGACGGCTTCATGCATGAGGTGAGATACAACTTAGCACAAATCACATCCATCCTTCCCAAAGTGTTAACGCGACAATGCCCAACTTATACCCCGTCTCACCGTGAGACCGTCTCATGTAAGTGTGTCTCTAAATAAATAACCTGTAAAGGCCCCGTTTTGTTCGGGGGATTGATCGGGATAGACTAGGATTATGATTTTAATCCCAACTAATCTATCGTTTGGTTTGTAGGATGAGGGTCATGATATACTTCAAGCCGGGGTAGAAAATGTATTAAATTCCTCCATGGAGGGATATGTCAATCCCATGTGAAAGGTGGAATAGAACATATCTCAAATGCAATATTACAAAATATCATGTTATTGTTTGAATAGATTCACAAGAATGAAATGTGGTTATTTCAATTCAATTTAAGGTTATTTATGACATTTCAATAAATATTTCATCTAATCTCTCAATCAAATCCTACAATCCAAACATATATCTTGATTCAAACAAATTCAGTTAAATCAATCTAATCTTACTCAATCCTATCACACCTAATCAATCCAGTCCCGTGAACCAAACGCCCCCATATGAGATAGCTTCATGCATTAGATATGATACAACTTAGTACAAATCACATCTACCCCTCCCAAAGTGTTAAAGCGTCAATATTCAATTTATATTTCGTCTCACTATGAGATCGTCTCATGCAAGTGTGTTTCTAAATAAATAAACTGTAAAGGTCAAGTGACTCAACATTATAAATTTGATTCAATGAGTCATAATCAAAATTATAAATTCCTAAGAATCCAAATCAGCAAAGTGTAGTTAACGTGGGGGTGATATGTAGGTTGCAGCTGGTTAGAAAATGCGAGATTCCACCTAAAGCTTGATATGTGTCCTTTTGTCCGCCACTCACAAGATTACACGATGCACAACTTACGAATTCTCAAATCAGGAATAGAATCACAATCGATGATTCATATATCCTTCCTTTTCATATTTATTTAAATTTTCCGATTATTGATCTTGTTTATTATTGTAATAATTTGAGAGTCCACAAGTCTTTTCTATATAAAGAAAGTTTGCAATATTTCTATGGCCATACCGTTTATACTATGATGAGGGATGAATTCAGTAAATTGCAGTGTCCAACTTTTATTAAAAAATCGTGGATCTTGTGTGGGTCAAATCAAATTATGCGGATATTTCTTAAAAAATCGCGCAAAGATAAAATTAAAAAACTTATTTTAAGTCTATGTTACTATAAAGATAAGTATGTGTTACTATAAAGATAATAATTATGTGTTGCTACATGATCACTATAAAAAAATTGCTTTTCTGTGGCAAAAATATTTGTCACTACAACCAAACTTTTCGTCACTAAAGACTTGTTGTGACAAAAAAAAAATTGTCACAAGCATCGTCACCAAAAGCCTGTCACAAAAGGTTTTTGGTGACGGTAAAAAAATATCGTCACAATAGCTAGTGACGAAATCTATTTGTCACGAAAGATAATACTGTCGTGACAAATATATTGTCACTATATCTCTATATTTTCGTCACCAAAACATATTTTTCGTCACAACAACCTTGCATTTTTGTTGTTTCACGTGACAAAACATAGTTGTCACCATAGATAATGTTATCGTGACAAAATTATCATCACTATAACTTTATATTTTCGTCACCAAAATTATTTTTTGTCACAACATCTTTACATTTTTGTTGTTTCAAGTGACAAAACTATTTGTCGTTATAGGTAATGTTGTCGTGACAAACTTATCATCACCATAGACTTATATTTTCGTCACCAAAATTTTTTTTTGTCACAATATTCTTAATTTTTTGCTGTTTCAAGTGACAAAATCTATTTGTCACTTTATACAATCTTGTCGTGACAAACTTATCGTCACTATAACTCAATATTTTCGTCACCAATTTTTTTTTTGTCATAACATCATTACCTTTTTTATATTTCCCGTGGCAAAACATATTTGTCACCATATATATTTTTTTCGTGATGAAATTTTAGTCACTATAACCTTTTATTTTTATCACAATATCAATATATTTTTTTGTTTTACGTGACAAAACATTTTCGTCACTTAAGATAATATTATTGTGACAAAGATATTGTCACATGCACTAGAGCATTATCATCACAAAAATCTATTTTCGTCAAAAGAATTATTTGTTTTGTTGTTTCTTGTGACAACTTTAAGAAATATTTATGACGAAATTTTCATCACATGAGTTTGTCATATTTACTTGTGACAAATACATTGTCACCAAAGTACCCTTCTTGTAACGAAAACTGTGTCACCCTAAGCTATTAGTCAACAAAAAAAATACAATTTTATCACTACAAACTCATCGTACTAAAATATAATATATACAACTCACCAAAGACACATAAGTCTAAAACTTAAATATCGATATCCTCGTAAAACACAATTGTAACGAAAATAGTGTAACAGTCAAAATATCATAAAAAAACAAGAGTATTTGAACTCATAAAAAAATTGTAATGAAAATAGTTTAACGGTCAAAATAATATAAAACTACAAAAGTATTTGAACTAAGATAATAATTCGAGTACTTCCCAAGATGTCCAAGACTCTTGACCAAAATTGAGAAGCCATCTTCACTCCATATGAATCTTTTATAAAGAAAAGGTCCATTCTGCATAACAAAGAACATTTGTAAAGTATTAGTTATACAATAAAAATAATAAAAAATTTAATAAAAAAAAACCAAAAAAACCAACCAAATCACATGGTCACCAAAAAAAACACTAAAGATATTTATATTGCACATATCATAACTCACAATACTAAAGATATCTCACCATATATACTGCCTCAAAAATTTCTCTGTATGAAACACATATACATCTAGTGCATCATACCATATTTACAAGATTGATTCTCTAACACCATTTTAAAATTTTGGCATGTATAGATGAAGTTTTTCTACAGGTAACTCCTAATATTTACACTTTGAATAGTGCTATAATGTTGCAAAAGTGAATTAAAGAATTTAAAAAATAGAAAAGGAATATTGTTCTTACCAAGAAAGATTGGATGTACGACCCTGCATCTTCAACATATCTTGTTGCATCTTTTGAAATTGTGACATTAGAACATCAAGCTTGTCCTCATTACTCTTGTTCTTCTCCTTCTGCTCTTCTAATTGCTCTGAGAGGGTGTTAATTTCTCCTTGGCATTCTCCAGTGCAGTTTGAGTTTCATCAAGTTTTGATCGAGTTTCATCAAGTGTAGCTTGTGTTTCACTCAACTTGTCACTCAGTTGAGAACCTTGTTGGGTACTTGATAAGGAGTTAGATCCTCGAGGTACCTCTACCCCATATCCCATTCCTTTCTGATATCCAGAACGACGTCCAAGAGTTGTCTCGAGTATTTGATCCTCTGTCATAGAAGCTTCTCCTTCTTCTGGTGCCGCTTCCTCCAATTCTGTCATTTTATTATGCAATTTAATGTTTAAATAATTAATAATTATTAATGAAAAAAATATTATTTTAACTAGTTCTTTTTCTTACATAGGCTGAGCACTTGAATTCACGAAGTTGCCAAACTTGTCGACATGAGTACTTTTGAAAAGTTCAATCTTGCTCTTATTAGTCTGTATAGAACATACACGTCAGACCTTTGATATGCACAAAAAAAATAAGTCAGACATTAGAGCAAAATGCCAAATTCACATAATCAATAAAAAGATTATTCTGTAGTGTTAACTTTGACCCCACCAGGTTAGATGTGTGTGTCAAATCACCATAGCGCAATGCACACTATAAGAATAATTACACTCATTTGTCTTATTAGTCCACAGAGCATGCATCAAAAGAGTGATGACATAATAAACCTATCAATTTATTCTTTTGTATAATAAGAATATTTTATTTACATCCCACATCTACAAATATTCGTGCAAAATCGCCAATTTTTCAGTATACTGATGATCGAATGCATAAATTCATCGACTCTTGAGTCTTAATCATCCCAATTCAGAAATTCAATTCTATATTTCCAAAATAACATCATTTTTTTGGCAATAATACCAAAGATCTTAATTACAACTGATATTAATTTTCACAATTAAAATTTTGAATCATAGGAAAGAACAAGAAAGTATCGTTCGGGAAATACGAAATGGGGAACTATTAGGCAATTAATCGATATTAGAAGTTAGTAAGTTGACCAAAATTTTAAAAGTCCATGACCAGAAGTATTAGGCAATATTAGAAGTTATCCATTTAATTGAGGCAAAAGTATATGATATTAAAAGTCCACGACTTAATACTAGAAGTTATCCATATTAGAAGTTATCATTTAATTGCCTAATATTAGAAGTCCATATACTGCATATCCTTTACCCTCTAATATTAGAAGTTATTCATTTCACTCCACGACTAGAAGTTATCCCCGAATTGAAATTAAAAGTCTAGGACCAGAAGTATTGTTTCCCGGACTATTAGGTAATATTAAAAGTTATCCTCTAGCCCCTACAAATACTGCATATCATATACCATAAACCTATATATATCATCAGAAATGAGTAACTTAGTATTATTTTTCTATATTTCTTATAATTTTACTTATAAAAAGAGTTATCAACAATGACAGATTAAATTTCTTCTCTATTACTCGAATATCATTTCTATAGTTTCATAGAACTATTGAAGAAAATAACATGATTTCTTAAAAAGAGAAACTCAGAATTAATAAATTTTTGTCACTAATTACGACAAACATATTATCACAAAAAGTTGGAGAAAAAAAATACTACTAATTGAAAGACTCACCATTTTCTTGTACTTGCTAACATAGCTTGTCTTTCCGGCGGTGTGGTTGAATGATATTTTTTCTCTGTTAATCTTATTAGTTGATGACTTCTTCTGCACGAAGAAAAAAAATTTAATCTTGATAACTATAATATTAATTAAATTTGAAAACTATTAAATAGTTAGAAGAACCTGAATAAAGCACAATCATTTTTGCAAGCATCGATCTCTTCATACCCCAACTCGATATCCACTAGTGTATTCCTAGCTCCGTATAGGGATGATGGGAGCACATTGCCCTCTGGTAATACATCCTTCATAAATTCAAGTAACATATTAAATGATTTGTTACTCCATTTTCCCAGAACCTTCAGATGTAGCAATTTAACAACAGTGGATAATAGTGAGATCTTGCAGCCGGGATACAAAGAACGCTCCGCATCTTCTAACAACTTGCCAAATGCTGTAGTTTCTTCCCCAATGTCAGTTTTTGATAGTTCTGCTTCCCCCATATCAGCAAGAAATTCATCCAAATCATCACCCATAGGAGAACTACCAGACTCCATATCGTTAAAAGGATCACCTATCTCATCCTCATTGTCCTCATCGACTAGTAATGTATCACCATGGTATATCCAATCTACGTAAGTCTTGCTAAAACCATTTAAATGCAAGTCACGTTCAACCTCCTCTATGCTTTTATAATATGCATTATGGCAAATAACACAAGGACATCGAATCAAGTTACTAGATCCCGCTACATTTTGCTTCGCAAAGTTAATGAATGAATTAACACCATTAACATATGAATCAGAAAATCTATTTTTATTCCTAATCCAACTTTTATCCATTGCTATGTACCTAGGAAATGCAAAAAAATATAGATACTTGGAATTTCAATTGGAAAACAGAAGAGATGTTCACGAAATTTAAGTGGCGTCATAGAAGGTTTACATGCATTTAAAGATAAATAATTCAATTTTTTAGCCAAGAGTAGGTAGAACAACCTATTCATCCATCCATCTTGTCAATAAAACATGTAATAAGTATACTGATTTCTTAAATTAAAACATCGAATATCAAATTTTAGAAAATATGCATTTACAATCAGATATAACATTTTTGGTAATGATATTTTCTAATTTAATCCTATTATCTTCTCATTGATGGTTGACTACATAATATGAGTACTTGGAGCTAATTTGTAAAACCTATACGGACAATTAGAAATTTTAGAAACATCACAAGGGATAAGAATAAAAACTCATGAATGTGACTTAAGTTTTTCTCACTCACTAGGCCTGCACGAGCCGGATACTTCGCTTATACCCAACTAATAAGCAATATCAATACCTTCCACTAAAAGCAAAACCACTAATTTCACCCCTCACTTTCTACTTTCAACCCTTCAATTTTTTCCAACTATAGCAAACAAAATAATAGCTCAAAATCAAATCCTTGTGTCGTTTGACGCAAAAATTAATTCAATAGCAAATAAGCAATTAACACTCAATGCGACTAAAAACAACAGTTTTTAGACTCAATCAGTCTTGACACAAAACCTCAGATGGGAGAAATATAATAATTAAAATACTTAAAAAGGAGAATTCGGTATTGATGAACTTTGAACTCTTTCTCAACTGTAAAATACATTACATCATTGACAGGTGGAAATTTTCTTTTTTAGTGAGTAAATATATCTTTCTTGATCACCTTCCTTTAATATTTAAAATTGGGAAATTATCCACAAGCCACCAAATTTATAAGATGAAGCTTCTTAAATTGATGATCATAACTAATTTGACCCAATCGATTTGATCATGGGGCTGAGATAACACATATCTAAGTTGTTGTACTAAGAATTGATTTTGTTTATTTATTTAAGAGAAAAGAAGCCTGCATAAACAGTTGGTGCTTGCTAATATATGAAACCTATGAACATTATTTTAGTTACAAAAATTGTAACAACATAAGAAAGCGAAACTGAAATTAATCAGATGTGGTTTTAGTATTAATCACTTTGAATTTCTTCACCATAAATCCCAAACAAAATTAAAAAATAAAACCAACTTGCGAAAATCACCCAAAAAAAAAGTCACAAAACCTACGCCTACAAAGAACTCACATTCAACAGAAATCATTAACCAAACCAATCAGCAGATCAACCCACAAACCCCACACATCAACAAAACAATTGGTACAAATAGGAGCAAGAATTTATTCTGTTCACAGGGGCTGAGAAAAGGCATACCTCAATTTTGAATTAGTCTCCCCAGTATTGAAACCCTCGAAAATAAATCCTTAAGAGCGGCCGCAACGTGAAATCTGATACTCCTTAAGCGCGGCTGCACGTGAATTGTCCACTGGAAGAAGAAAAATAATTAGGGTTGATTTTCCTTTTACGTCGCAAGTGAAATCTGATACTGAGATTGGGCTCTCCAATTGAAACGAGAATCGCGGGATTGAAAATTGGGTGTGAGAATGCCGCCACTTTTTAATTTCTCCCGCTATTCCTCAATATAATTCTCAAATGTTTAATAAAAGAAATCTATGAAATTAGGGTTGTTATCTTTTATTTTCTTCGAAAGCTCTGTTTTCTTTTATTTACAAAATATGCGGACCTCTGTTTTTAGAAGTAGCTTTGGTTTCACTTAATATATATATGTATTTTTATTATATTATTTGTTTTACTCATATATCTAATGATTCATAAATCTAATAGATCTAATATTTTTGTACGTATAAATCTATTACTACTAGTATTTGATTCTCTTATATTTCCAATAGTTCATAAAATAATATATAAGGATATAATATTTTTAATAGCAAGATACATCTATCTTTGTGAAAATAAAATTATATTTTATCACTTATGGTTATATAATTTGGCTAGGTCTTGTATGCACGGGATCCACCGAGTACTCATAGTGCATTTTAGAATCGTGCAACTTGTTATATTAAAAAGATAATTTATTTACACTGAATCGTGTAATTACTAATATGGATGAATAGTTGCATGGTTCAGTATAAAGTTGCACCTTTCAATATAATAAGTTACACGATTCTAAAACGATTTATGAAAAAGCATGGACAGACTAAATGCATACATGAGACCCACTCATATAATTTTAGTAAGATAATTTTTCTATTTTCAATGAATATATAATAATTCTATATTTTCTTATAGGTTTAATGGATGCTACATTCACATCATATTAGTCATATAAATGCAAGTGGAAACAGACTGAACCTATAAAATAAGCTCCAAACGAAAATTTATCTCAAACATAATATATACCGCATGTCAAATATTAATTTATACTGTTGTGTATATGACTGTTTAAAATTAAAGCATATTTTAAATAGTGACGCTTCTTCGCATAACAATGATAGTCGTTATGCATAACATTGATACTCGAGAAAAAAAATTCACGTGAACTTGAGCTCACATAGACCTATTTTCTTTCTTATTGTGACATAGTTTGTGTTTAATCTTATCGACATGAAGCATGTTATAACGCCTAAATAAAATTTTATATTGTAACTAGAGCCGGTCCTACAATTTTACGGGCATGGTGCAATTTTTTTTAAGGCCCTTCGTATTTTTCATTAAAATAAAATGTATAATTGTTAATATGAAGAAAATTATAAATTATAAAAATAAAAATAATTTAATAGAAAAAATAGTACTATTTTTTCAAGGATAACTTGTCAAAATTTCTCATGAACAAATGTAAGTAAGATGCATAAGATTAATTTGAAGAGATAAAAAATTAAAATCAGTGAAGAAGGAGTAAAATAAAAGACGGTGGAATTTATCAAGATTATGTACATATTTGGTTTTGATTTGATTAATTCAAGGGAAAAATTGTGTGTTGATTTAATTTGAATAATAATAAAAAAGGAATAGTATATTATAGGAATAAGTTTGAGGTGAATTCCATCATAAGTGCAACATATTTGAAAAAGGTAAATTAAGGGTGTGACTTTTTACTATAAAGAGTATTACTCATAAAAGTGAAGGGTGTGGCTAATATTATAGCAGAGGGTATCGTAGTGATAACTGAAGGGTGTGACTTATATTACTAAAGGGTGTGACTTATATTATTAAAGAGTATGTCTGTAAAAAAAAAAAAAACCAGTTTCACAGCATACCAACTCTTTGAAAAATAAAAGGAAAAAAAATGATTAAAAAAGTATGAAAATAACTCTTTAAAAAATAAAAGGAAATTTTTTAAAAAAAAAATATAAAAATAAGGGACAAACAAGTTTCGAACACACAACCTTACGTTTTACAAGGACAAAAGTAACCAACTTGTCTAGCCATCAAATTTGTCATAATCTCGGACCTTCGAATTATACAAACAAAATATTAAATAAAAAACCAAACAATAAATACAAAAAATATATATATATTATTATTATAAAAAAATCGGGGGCCCTCGCCGCCTCTAAATTTGTGACAAACTGTAAATTGTCACAATATATCTCATTGGAATCTGTGACAAACTGTAAACTGTCACAATAGTTCTCATTTGAAAGTGATAAAGTTGGGAGTTGTCACCACAAACAAAAGCTTTTTGTGACGAATTTTGGATCATCACAATATATCTCTAACTTGCGTGACGAAATCTGCGATCGTCACTCCAACATGTTTTTTATGTGATAAAGTTGGAAGTCGTCACAATAAATAATAGCTTCTTGTGATGACTTGTTTATCATCACAATAGATATCTTTTTTTACGTGACGAAGATGAAAGTCATCACCACAAACAGATGCTTATTGTGACAAATTATGAATTGCCACAATAGATCTCCTCTTAAAGTGACAAAGATAAAAATCGTCACCATAATATGAATGCTTCTTGTGATGACTTGCTTCTCATCACAATAGATCTTTTTTTTTTACGTGACGAAGATGGAAGTCGTCACCACAAACAAATGCATATTGTGATGAATTGTGAATTGTCACAATAGATCTCCTCTTAAAGTGACGAAGATGGAAATCGTCACCACAATATAAAAGCTTCTTGTGATGACTTGCTTCTCATCACAATAGATCTTTTTTTACGTGACGAAGATGAAAATCGTCACCACAATATAGGCCTTTTGTGACGATTTGAGAATTGTCACAATAAATCTCTCTTTCATGTGACGAAGTTTGCGATCATCACTCCAAAGCGTCTTTTACGTGACGAAGATGGAAGTTGTCACAAAAAATAAATACTTCTTGTGACGACTTGCGGTTCGTCACAAAAGATTTATCACAATATAAAGACTTTTGTTGGCTCGTATCACCATTTGTGATAAGTTTGAAGATTGTCACAATAGACCTCCCTTTTAAGTGACGATATACATCATCGTCACCACAACATGTACTTTAAGTGACGAATTGAAATGTTGTCACGAAAACATAGGCTTTAGTGATAATTTTTATATTCATCACAATAATTTTGTCACCAAAAAGTAATTTTTTTGTAGTGCGATGATAGAAAAAAAATATTTTTACTAATTCAATGGTGTATGTTGGATTTGGATATTTACTTAAGACAATTAGTTACATGTCAAAAGGGAAGACAGATAAAAAAATAGAGGGCGAAGTGGAAGAAAATAGAGGAAGTGTCGTTTTATCCTTACAATAGAAATACATGTACTTAAATTTACACATATTTTCCCATATAGTAACTCAAAGCGAGTTGATGTTTTGCCTTTACGCGAAGTTTATAGAAAAATCTG
The DNA here is from genome assembly GCA_037126765.1 of Stenogyne calaminthoides. Lineage (NCBI taxonomy): Eukaryota > Viridiplantae > Streptophyta > Magnoliopsida > Lamiales > Lamiaceae > Stenogyne > Stenogyne calaminthoides. The sequence continues at coordinate 42,926 of JBBCBC010000090.1, forward strand.
TTTGACCCAATTCAATGTGCATAGGATCCGCAAAATTTTCCCTCTTTATTTATGCACTTTTCTTTCTGTCCCACATGATGTCATATTTCATGGATTCTTCCTTGTAGTAACACATACATATGTACTCATTGTAACATATGCTTGCTCTCATAGTAACATATAACTCGGAGCGAGTTTACTGTTCCACTTTGAGCTAATTTTTAGGAAATTTTCGTTCGACCCGCACATAATTCGTGAATTTTTTGCTCTTCGTTATGCACTTCTCATTTTGACTCACATGCCATATTTCACTGATCCTAGATCCGTGAAATGTTTCATATAAAAGTTTATCTACATTTATCAAGGGTGCAGAAGTCGAAAATCGATAGTCGGGCAGATTCGGACTGCCTAGCGCCTAGACCGTGTAGGCGAGGCTAGTCGGTTCGATTTTTTTTTTTTTTTTTTGCATATAATGAGGTTTATCTACTATTTATGGGCTTTTCTTTCTGTCCCACATGATGTCATATTTCATGGATTCTTCCTTGCAGTAACACATACATATGTACTCATTGTAACATATGTTTGCTCTCATAGATATAACTCGGAGCGAGTTTATTGTTCCACTTTGAGCTAATTTTTTGGAAATTTTCGTTTGACCCGGTTCGACCCGCACATAATTCGTGAATTTTTTGCTCTTCGTTATGCGCTTCTCATTTTGACTCACATGCCATATTTCACTAATCCTAGATCCGTGAAATATTTCATATAAAAGTTTGTCTACATTTATCAAGGGTGCATAAATCGAAAATCGATAGTCGGGCGGATTCGGACTGCCTAGCGCTTAGACCGTGTAGGCGAGGCTAGTCGGTCCGATTTTTTTCCATATAAATGAGGTTTATCTACTATTTATCGATATCATATAATAAAAAATACACTTCAAAGTTAATTAATATATTTATTTTACAACCGTCCAAATCAAAATAACAATTCAAACACATTTCTTAGTTCCATTATCCATTATAGAGTACAAGAAAATTAATTTAACAGAAAAAAAAAGTAAAAAAATCCGTGATTTGAAATTTTAGTGTAGTGGAATTATCAACCTTTATCTTATCATCAATTTCTTCCATGAACAAAGCGTCTCATTATTAAATAATACCTTAGTTTTGGGAGCCTAAGTTGTCGAACAGTGAGCAAATGGCTGCGATTACTGCGAGCATACCCTTCTCTCAATTTGAATTTGAGTGAATTTTGTTTATATTAGTCGTGTTTTAAATTTTTTTTAATTAATAATTTAAACGACGTCTTTTTTGGGCAAAGAAAAAAAATAAAAGAAAATTAAGTAGTCCGTCTAGCTCTTGACTTGGCCTCCTAGAACTACTATCTTTTGGATTTTATTTTTCACAAAAGCATCACCCAGTAAAATTTTATTTAGAAATAATCTTTCCATAATATTATTACTGGTCCTGACAATATAGACAATATTATTGTATGACATTTTTACTGTATAATAATGTTTAATATATGACATTGATTAGTAGTTTTATTAAGAATAATAAGAGTGATTTTATGTCCAATTTCAATTTTCATTTCTTTGTCTATGATTGTCATAATTCATCTGTCCACTTAATGTCCTCCGCATAGTTCACCACCATGAAACACCTTATTCACAATTGACTGTTGAGTTAGCAACTTTAAGGTCAAAATTGAGGCTTTTAAGTAATAATAGGTCCAAACATTAGAAAATAATATTACTAGGTCCAAATGGGTGATTGTAAAGATAATAATACCCCTCTTCTCCTTCTTTTTGCATACCGACTCCAATAGACCGATTTTCTATGCTGCAGGTTGATTTGATGTCTCTCCTCATTCCCCATGCAAGTATTGATTACACTCAACCTTCCCATTTCTCACTTATTAGTTATTACACAAAATAAAACCGGTCTCGCTCTCTCCTATTTTACATATCATCTTCTGGGTTTGATCTGAATTCTTGTTTTTTTTTTTTTATTTTTGGTCGAGTTTTTTTTTTTTCAGAATTTTTTTATATCCAAAAAATTACATATCATCCTTTTTTTTTTTTGGTCTGGGTTTTCAATTTTTTCAAAGTTTTTTTACATCCAAAAAATTACACATCATTTTTTAAAGTCCAAAATTTTATATATCTTTGACATGCATAAATGCATCAATAGATGAATATATGCAAAAAAAATGAACGAATTCATAAAAATACATGATCACATTAACGAGTTTATGCACAGATTCATCAATTGATGAATATATGCATCTCTATTTTCAGACCAACTCTTCCATCTCCAGCCCAAATTAAAAAAAAAAAAAAATTAACAGAAACCAACGCAAATCTAACAGCCTCAACATATTCAACATCAAATTTACATATTTTCGACATCCACATATGCATCAATACATGAATATATGTAAAAACAATATGCATCTGTTCATAATTTAATGAACATATTCATAACTAAAAACTCAAATAATCATGTCTTCCTCCTTCATCCACCAAATTCCAATTCCAGATACTTCATCTCCAACCCAAAAAATATCAAATCCAGATCTTAAAAAATGCAGCTCCAAATCTTCAAAACGTTTGCATGAAGAAGAAGTCCAGATCAATCACTACAAACCTACAAAATCAAAACAAACAAATCAAAATCAATCACCAAAATCCCATAAAATCAAAACAAACATTTTTCGAAAAATGGCTTTTTTGAATATTTTTTAATCCAAATTCAACTTAACACAATTTGCAGATCTACATTGTCAACACAGATTTATGAAATGAAAAAGCATTTGCAGCGCCATAATATTTAAGAAACAATACAAGCAACAATATTCAATCTGCTTCCATCACCACAACCAAATCGACACCAGAAAATCCGAAAAAATCCACACCAAAATCAGATCCATGGCACGGAACCAAAAATAGATCGAAAAAACCAACACCAAATAGACACCAGAAAAATCTGAAAACAGTATTTAAAAGAATCTATAAAAACTCTAAAATCAAATCCAACAAAATAATTGAATCTAAAGAAAATACATAGAAAAAAAAAACGCAGAATTTGCTTCATGTCTTCCCCCATATCCAATGAAATAACATATCTAGTAAAAACTCGAACCAGAGCAAACCCACTAGGAAAAAAATTGCCCAAATCGGACGCTCCCAGCGGCAGCAGCGTCATCTTTCTTTTGTTGGGCATCGCCGGAAGAGGGCGGAACGCGGCGGATCTGGTTGGGGTTGGGAGAAGGAGGTTTTGGTGATGTCGGGCCGCGACGGCGTCGTTGAGGGAGGTTTCGGCTATGTTGTGTCGCGGCGCCGTCCTTGGGGAGGTTTCGACGCTGTTGTTGGGGGGGAGGGGCTTGTTGGAAGAGAGAAATTAGAGAGAGAGAGATGGTTGAGATAAATGAGAGTCAAATGGAACGACTGATTTGAGTGGGGAGAGGAGAGATAAATTAGTAATTTCTGATATGAGGGGTATATTGGGTTTATGATGTTCACCTTTGAACCTAAGAGTATTTAATAAAACAATATACCTAAGAGTATTTAAGTGGTGAAATTTAGACTAAAAAGTCATTAATTTTTTACGGTTTAAAAAGGAGACAAGTTTCGTGTAACATATTTAATCATATTAGAAACAATTGTTCATAAGTGCAACATTTTAAAACATATTACTCATAAGTACAATAAAAATCCTCCATTACTAATAGGTGGAAAATGGGGAATAAAATACCCATCTTGCCCTTAAAAGCAACAACCGTTGTAAAGACTCTCATTTCTCTTTCTCATATCTCATTTCAAATTTTCACACACACACCCTCTCTCTAAAATCACCCTCCATTTATCCCTATCTCTGTGAATCACAACTCCAAAGGAGCTTTGACTTCAGCTACGATAGCGGAACCTGACGCAGCCACCACCACCACACACTATCCCTCTAAAATCACTCCCCATTATCCCTCACACCCGGCTACGATGCCGACACCCAACACACCCACCACCACCACCTGCACGCCACCACCCAAACCACCACCTGCACGACCTTACCACCACAACTTGCACGCCACCACCGCAACCACATAAAAATAGGATAGATTCGGAACAGATTCAGAACCGATCCTTGAGGTAACTAGGTGGCATGGTGTAGCGCGGTTTGCGGCGGTGCGATTGTGGTACGGAAGTGCAAATCAGATCTGTTCTCGGAGGTGGCGCAAACTGCGATCCAGGTACGATTGTGCCATTGCCATCGCACTTGTTTACAGAAGGGTGAGGTTTGTTCAATTGGGGCGATGAAGAGTGAGTTCTGTTAATTTGGGGCAAATATTACACCTATCAATTTTATTTGGGTCTGTTCATTTTTGAGGATGTTCAATTTGTTCATTTTGAAGGCTATCAATTTTTTTGGATCAGTTTCCGATCTATCCACGATCTGGTATTTAATTATTTGTAATTGTTTACATTTTGAGTTTTGTCTCATAGATTTGGGATTTGAGATTTACAGATCTTGTACTTTTTGTGTTTTTCACTTTTTATATATTTTTGTGCAATTTGGTGTTTGTATAAGTTCATAAATTTATGCATAATTTTTGCTTATGTTCATATTTTTGTGCATGTATTATTTTGTATATGTTCATATTTTTGTGCATGTATTATTTTGTCGAAGATATGTACAGTTTTGAATTATAAATTTGTAATTTTTTTATAATTTTCCATTTCTATAGGAAAAATTCAATTGTAAATGAAACAAATATGAATATATATCCCTAATTTTTATTCTCATCAATCACCATAAGGGAAAGGTAATAAACAAAAAATAGGATATAAAGGTATATCTTCCTATTTTATGTTTTCATCAATTCCCTTTGAAAGACAATAAAAAAAAAAAAGAGATAGCATGTGACGTGGTGTAAATAAAATGTGGAAAAATAAAGGCATTTTTGTCTTTTTACTAATCATTTGCACATGGTCACACAGTTTTTCTGTAACTAATAATAATATTTAGACAAAATTATTTCTAAATCCCTAAATTATTATTTTTTTATTTCGAAAGGTTCTTAAATTATTTTTTTATTTTAAGAAGTTCCTGAATAATTAATTTTTATTTCGAAAGGTCCTTAAACTATTTTTTTTATTTAACGAAGTTTCTAAACTATTGATTTTTATTTCACGCAATCCTTCTTGACTTTCTTTTAATTATCTAACAAAACCATTAAATAAATGCGCACATCATCATTCTCAAAATTGTCAATATAGATCATTATTTTACTTAATGAGTCCGTTAGATTATTTAAAAAAAATCGTTAAGAAGGACTGCTTGAAACAAAAATGAATAGTTTAGAGACTTAATTAAATAAAAAAAATAGTTTAGAAACCTTTGAAATAAAATTTAATAGTCTAGGAATATTTTAAAATAAAAAAATAGTTTAAGAACTTTTCGAAATGAAAAATAATAATATAGGGATTTGACCAATGATAAACTCATCATATTAATGCTACGAAATTACTTCATTTCGGTAATTTTCGCAAATACTCCTTAAATTTTATGTGAATTGTCTGATAATTAAATATTTTTCTAAATTCAAAATTCAAATTTGATTATTTAAATAAAAAAGTTAAAATTTCAAATTCACATAATTACATCGGTGTTCATTATTAAAAACGTGAGGCTATTGCATCTTCCAAGTCCAACCTCTATATATACATATCGCCGAGTCTACGTATTTAACTCTGATTACTTCATCGAGTTGCAGATGGATTACCCACACGGCCACCGCCACCACTCCCACCACCGTCCTGACCGGAGAGACGACGAAGACGAGTTCCCGCCGCCGGGAAGACCTCACGCGCCGCCCCACTACGGCTTCAATGAACCTCCCCCGCCGCAAGTTTACCATACCTCCCACTCCGGCCCCAGCCCAGACACGTACCACGCGCTGCCCCCACCTAACATCCCTAATTACGGTCCGCCACCACCAACCGTCCATAATTACGGTCCGCCACCACCAAACCCTAATCACCACCCCCAATTTCCGCCGGAAGTTGATTACCGCCCCCATAACCCCCAATTTCCGCCGATCGTCGATCATCGCCCCCATAATCCCCAATTTCCGCCGGCCGTCGATCACCGCCCGCAAAATCCCCAATTTCCGTCGACTGTTGATCACAAGCATAAGGAGGCGGAATGGGCGAAGAAACCCTCTGTTAGGATGTACAGTAAGGCGGAAAGGGATTACTCTTTGACGATTCGTGATGGAAAAATGATTCTCTCGCGATCCAATCCAGCTGACCCTCTACAGGTGGGATCAAATTCTTTGCTTCTTTCGCTACTTGTTTGTTAATTTATCTGTTTAATTAATTAATTAATATTTTGGGGGTTTTGATTCTGAGTTTCAGCATTGGGTGAAAGATGAAAAGTTTAGCATAAGGGTGAAGGATGAAGAAGGATTCCCGAGTTTTGCTCTGGTTAATAAAGGCACTGGACAGGCTATGAAGCACGCTGTTGGTGCCACTCAACCTGTATGTTCCTTCATCTTTATGGGTCAATTTCTATGAATAATTGTTTGATCTGTGGCCTCAATGATCGGGTGCTTAAATTGATCTGTTTATTGAATTTTAATATCTGAAATCACAAGTTGGTTTTCTATTCCTGCAGCTCAATGGGCCGATGTTCTTGAATTGTTTTCCAAAAAATCATGTATAAGGGTTTGCCCATCTCTGTTTTTGAATTTATTTCTTGTTTTGATTGTTGGATTGTTAGCTTCTTGATGAAAATATTATGTGGGTGGAAATGGTAATTGGTGGATTATTTCTAGAAGGTTTATAGTTTCATTAAATTTCATCCCTTAATTAAGATAATTTTCAAGTTTTTTCACAGAAAAATATGTTTATATAATGACAATTTTCATTGTCTATTGACCTTAGGCTCAACCTCATTTATCTCTCGAGTGTGTTTTAATGGTATTGTCACTCCTTTGGATCAGGAGCAAATTGCAAAGCTCGACTTTTTTTTTTGTTAAGTATGTTAAATCTCCATAGATAAGCTTTTGTTTCATGTTTAACCTATTTATAGAATCCTATTTCTCCTTCAAAAATATCTATTAATCGAGATCATTCCTTCCAAATCATGACAGGTCCAGTTGATCCCTTACAATCCTGATATTCTTGACGAATCCATTTTGTGGACTGAAAGCAAAGACTTGGGTGATGGTTACAGAACAATAAGGATGGTCAACAACATTCGTCTAAATGTGGATGCTTTCAATGGTGATAAAAATCATGGTGGCGTCCATGATGGCACTTCGATCGTCCTTTGGGAGTGGAAAAAGGGAGAGAATCAGCGCTGGAAGATCGTCCCACACTGTAAGTCACTTCTTTTTAAATTTTTCAAGAAATTATTTTTGTCTGTCGAAATTTTAATAGTTATTTTGCCCAAGTAAATTGCAAAATTGGTCTCATGTCTATTGGGTGTTGGCGATTTTAGTCCCATATGAATCATTTTTCTCAATTAAGTCCCATTACTTTTAAATGATGCAATTTGTCTTAAATTGACATTTTTTTCTTTTAACAAAGTCTTGTATGAATCAGGTGCACCGTGCAACTTAAGTTCATTTTTAAACAGTATTAGTTGTTTTTACTAAAACATATTAGTTGTGTATAGTTGCACAGTACAACTGTTATACAAGAGAATTACTCTTTTATTTTTAGGATGAAAATCAATTTGTGATATTTTAATTGAAATTTATATGTTGGGGTCTGTTACAATCCCACATCGAATCCACAAAAAATTATAGATGAGTACTTAAGTGGGAATCAATCTTCCATTCTTGAGCTAGCTTTTGGGTGGAGTTGGGGCTCCCATGCTTGAGTTCCTAACAGGGTCTCATTTTGCCACGTAAGAGACATTTTGCCACGTAAGCGACTCAAGTCATTATAGTCTGGTCACTACATGAGTGCAACGTGCAAAAATCCCGCAACCTTATCAATATAGAACTATAATTGCATAATTTAAAAGCTATATGATTTAATTGAGAAAAATAATTCGTAATCTCCACCACTCAATAGATACAGGACCAATTTTGCAATTTACTCAATTTTACTCCATGCGCGTGTATTTCATTCTCTTGGTTTCTTTTGTATCTCTAATTTTTTCTTGTTTTCTTGGATATCTAATCTAGGATTTTATCATCACCGTCCGTCTGTCGGATCTTTCTGTGGTGTGTTTGCTGAAGATGATGAGAGATGTATCATTCTGTGGCTTGCTATTTTGAATGTAAAATAATGTGCTTTTGCGCTTCAACTGCATTACTGTGCTAGTTTACCTATTATTCTTGTGCATAATTGCAGCTACCAAATTATGCCTCGACTGATAGGAACTGCTTTGTGATTGCACCTTTATAGTTATTCTATCATGTTTGTTGTGATGTATAAGCTCGTGTTACAGACGATATCCTTAGTTCCACATTTCACCATTTGAGTTTGACACATGTTCTTGTATTACATGCACGGCGTTGAATGTTTATGCTTGTATAAATGAATGATGATTTGATCTGAAATTATTATTAGAAAAGCTATTTAGTATTATTAAAATAGCAATTATTATGTTACTATGTTAATACACTTCTTGTTGAATGTTTTTTTTTCTTGTATCAACGAATGATGATTTGAAATGATAGTATTATTATTAGAAAAGCTATTAAGTATTATTATATTAGCAATTATTATATGACTATGTTAAAATACTTTTGTTGTATAGGTGGCACTTGTTTCAAATACAAACTCTTTGCGAAACTTGTTCATGGTATAAAATTGATATTATTATACTTATAAATTAATAAATATAATATTTAATGCTATTATATTAGTTTTTAAATGTAGTGGTATATGTTGATAAGAGTTATGATATTAGTTTATAAATATAATGATATAAATCATTTCATACAATGAATAAGTTTCATAAAAAACCTACTTAAAAAAACTCAATGCACTTAAAAAAAGAAAAGAAATCCCTCAATGACCCCGTATGTTGGAGGATGAGTTATGTCTAGTGATTACATTATTAGTTTTAATGTTGTGAGCATAGTGGAGGAGATGAAGGGGAGAGTATGGAGTTGGTGTCAATTGAAAAATATGATATCGGAAAATTACCCTTTCCCTGATTGGATTCAGAGCCCGAGATCAGCACTTGATTGCTGAAGATAATAGTGTGTGCACTGTAATTGTTTTGATTTACTTGTACATATGAACTCAATGGTTTTTTTACACCAGTTGAGATATAGTTTAATATACGTCTTTTTTGCCCGATAAAAAAATAAAATATATTATTAGATAAATAGAGACAAATTTTTTGTTGGTCCAGAACCAAGGGAATGATGAAGAAGAGATAATTTTAAGAGGAGAGATCGTTAATCAAATATGGTAATAATTACTTTATTTAAGAGGGAAAATAATGTCATTGATCAACTTTTGTTCTAATTTACTATCATAATTATTCTACATCTATTCTTGTTTCCATTTCGATTGAATATTTTTTAAACAAGCGCCACCTAAAATCGTTAATGACTGATAAATTACGATGAGATTAAAAAAATATCATGGATGAAACACATTGTGTTCGTCTAAAGTTGCTCGTTGGCTAAACTAAAATATTTTTGTTTGAAGAGTTCTTGAAATAAGTATGATGGGGCCTTAAATATGATGTGTTGGAGATGAACTTATGTTTAATATGTAATTTTAGGCCAGGATGCGTAAATACGGGACACTTCTATGGATACAACACGATATGAAATTGAGACACATATTTTAAAAAAAAGTTGGATAAGATATTGACACATTATAAGTTTTAAAAAAAAAAGTTGGATAAAACATAAAGTCAAAACAAGAGGAGCATCAGAATAAAGACAAAGTTTTTTGAAAAAAATATATTTCCTTGTTATTTTTTAAAATTAAAATTTTCATAGAAAACGATTGATGTTTAGTGAAGATATATAATGAAAATGCATCGCTTCTTTTATTTTTAATGAATTAAATGTCGGTTTCCATATAATGGTTGATGTTTTTTTTTTGATCGAGTTAAACCATGTAGAGTAATGAATTCGTCGGTTTTCATATAACGGTTGATGTTTAGTGAAGATATGTAAATTTGAGCCAATATGGATGTTGAGCCGATATGCGCGACCTGGGCTGTTCTGCGTCAGTTTTCATATAACGGTTAATGTTTAGTGAAAGTATGTAAATTTTCATATAACGGTTGATGTTTAGTGAAGATATGCAAATTTGAGCCAATATGGGTGTTGAGGCGAAATGCATGACATGTCATAATGCTGCTATTGAGAATCGAACTCAAGTCAATGAATATAAAATGTAAGAATATTAACCACTATATCGTAACAAATACAAAGAAGCTCTATATATAATATATTGGTTTTTATTTTAATTAAAAAAATTTCATATATGAAAATTTCCTTGTTATTGTGGATTCAAATATATGAAGATTTTTCATTATTCCTTTTGTTCAAATAATAATGCTAAAATTTTTTTCGCTATGTTTTTGCATCTATCTTTGTTCAATTTTGATTGTTTTCATAACTTACTTTAATTTTCCTTATGTTTAGATTCAAATCGATACTTTCATTATTTTTTTCATGTAATCTTTGTTATGTTACATTGTAATATTTTTTCTTGTAATATTGCTTCAATTTCTAATTTTAAATCAAAGTAGAAGACATAATTTGTTTATTATGAATTTGAATACTGCTTCAGTTATGCATCTAATACACTTCAAATTTTCATATTTTTCTTATTTTGGATGTAATACTTTATACTTTTACATGTAATACTGTTGCGTTTGTATGTAATACTTTATACTTTTACGTGTAATACTGTTATGTTTTGCATGTAATACTGCTTCAATTTTATATGTAATCTTCATAACTATAGATAGAAGCTAAATACATTTTTGCTACAATCATGTATGAGTAATGAATTTTAAAATTTTATTATTAAAAAAAGGTGATGAATGTTTAATGTTTGACCTCCATATAATTTGAGCTTAATTTTAGATTAATTTAATCTATATATGAGACCATTTCATTTATGCATTTTTTTCATGTTGATTTAATATTTTGTTTAATATATATTTCATAAGTTTTGTCATTCTACCTATGCATTTTAGATATTTGGTGTCGGTCGGACATACATGAGTTGGTGATTTGTTGATAAACTAGGAAAGGAAAGTATTGCGAAAGCCTCGTATATATTTGATATCTAGTTGATTAGTGAGATACATATTGTAAAATTGGACTATTGAATTGATCTCTAGTGGGACTATTAGTTAATGCAAACTATCAAGCTTTTTTATTTGATAATTACTTTTTCCATATATGGGGGTAATTGATGTTTCAATGAAGGTTGAAAAAATGTTAAAATCAATTCTTGAAAATGGATCCATGCTTATTTCTCTCTTTCTATTTGGACAAAATCTTATTATGTACCAAGTGAAATGTGCAGTTTAAATGCATTTTAGAAATGTTTAATTTTATTGAAAAAGTTGTTTTCATGAAAAAGTAAAACCAAAATGGACTTTTTCAACTTTTAATTTTTCAGGAAGATAACGAAAAAAATGTTTAGTGAAGATAAGAAATACTCTTCTAATAACATCGGTTCTCCTCTCATATGATTGAAAATCGAGTTTTTAACTTTTACTTTAGTTGTAATTGCTCTTGTTGTACGATATTCAAATACTCCTTGTACTCACGATCTTATTGCTTTTTCAACTTGAAAAAAAACTAGTTAAACAATTACTCTCTCTGTCCCACTATAAGTTTCATACTTTTCTTTTCTATACGTTCCAAAATAAGTTTTATCTTCCATAAATGGAAAAAGTAACTTCATTACCCATATCACTTATTACTCCACTCATTACTCCGACATTTTTTTTGTTTAGTGATATGAAAAAGGGTGATGAAAAATCCACCACCTCCAACGTGGTAGATGTAATGTCTCCATACTATGTACACCCGTCCGATAATCCAGGACAAGTCTATGTTAGCAAAATTACACAGATTGGATGGAGGAGATGACCAACTTTCTCTTTGCGAAAAAAATTCATTGATTGAGGGTCGTTGGAAAGACTCACAACTCAATGAAAAAAAGAGAGAGATGAATATAAAATGAGAAAATGGAATGAATTAAAATGCCATACTCTCGTCAAGTGAAAATGTTTTTGCTATTAATTTATTGAAGGGAACAAGATTAAACGCCAAAAGCTTTATAAATAATATATGAGAAGAAACAACTGTTTATTTATGGGTTTTAAATTAAATCAAGATGTAGCGAATTTAAGGGATGAATAATAGTGTTTGATAAATGCAAAAAAATATTTTTTTAAATGTTGTTGTTATCTAACCAGAGAACAAACGTGGATTCAAATATATGAAATAATTTTTTTCATTATTCCTTTCCAAGTTCAAGCAAGTGAGCCAACAACAATTGATAAAGCTCATTGAATACCTGGGAACTATGGTGAGGGAGAAGTCAAATCATTCTTCTTTAGTTAACATGGCCGCCCGCTAAGATTATTTCTAATAAACCTTGGATCATTGATACAGGAGCTACATAGCACTTCACCTGTAACAGAGAAATGCTCAATAGTTTCGTGAATTTCGGATGTGAAACCTCCTCTTAAAATTCCCAATGGTGATAGTATGCCTACTATGGGTATTGGGAACACACAACTATCCAGTGGACTTAGAACAAATGATTTGCATTTTTTGTAATCTATTATATTTTCGATTAACCAAAGATCATAATTTTTTTTTTCATTTTTTTCTTGAGTTAGGATTTTGATTTGTATGGGTAATTGGGGATGGTCTATATTATTTGGGTACAATTTAGAGCATCGAGCCATGTCTGCAATGGTGAAAGTTCACAAAATTGGTACTGAAGACAATCCAAAGCAGGAATTAAATTCAAGGAGGGCAACGATAATAGAAAATTTTAAATATAATTTTTTTTATACTAATCTCAATTTTTTTATAGAGTAGGTTTTGCGTGAGAAATTTCACGGTCAGATGGAACATAATTTGAGAATAACGTATAAACGATCTCGCACAAGATTTTTCCTATAATAATAAAAAATAATTATATGTGAAATAAAATATAAAAGTTTGCAACATTAAAGAAACATTACTCTATTTATATAAATTAGCAAATAAAAAATTTAAATAATTATATACTCCCTCCGTCCCAATCATAATGACATTTTTACTGTTCATAAGGATTTAATGGAATAGTGATAAAGTGATAAAGTGGTGGGGTAGGAAGAGTTGTTTATTAGTATTTTATATGATAAAGTGATGAGTAATTGGGGTAGAAAGTGTTGTTTATTAATAGTTTATGTGATAAAGTAATAAAGTGTGTAAGTAACTTTACCATTATGATTGAGACGAAAATATGGGGTACTTTATCATTATGATTGGGACGGAGGGAGTATGAAACAAAATATAAAAGTTTACAATATTATAAAAAAATTATACTACTTACATAAATTAGCAAAAAAAAAAAAATATTATACCATTAATTAGAAGATGCGCTCCAACAACAAAGGAAATACTTAAAGAAAAATAATTAAAAAAATATTAAATTGATTGCCAAAAGTGGAATTTGAACAAAGTTAGTAAAAAAAATGAATGGGATGTTCTTTTTCCTAATGTTAAATTGACATGCCTTCATAATTTGCCTTTTTTAAGCAACACCTCAACACTTTAAATATTTGAAAAGATGTACATGGAGAACATATATAACTTCAATTAATTTTGTGGGGCACTTAACCATTTTGGAAATTCTCATACCCATATAATTTATTAAAAGACCATTTTTGATTTTTTGTCATTCTACCCAATTTTAGATATATTTTACCAAAGCTCTACCTAGTATTGAATTCATTTGTTGATAAAGTTAGTAAAATCGAAGGAATGGGATGTTCCAATTTAAAGACACTGAGAGAAAAGAGAAACATTTTAAAAGATATTGTTTGTTTGTATATATTTGAACTTAGATCTAGTTGAGATTTAAAGAGATTTTCAAATCTCACATTCAATCCACACCTATAAATACTTTAAAATCTATTATTTTGATCACACTTTTATACAATTTATTACTCTTTTTATATAATATAATAATACAACATCAATCACTATTTTTGATTTGACATTAAAAAGTTAATGTACTTCAAAATTTCAAAACAAAACATATTTTTATTCATCAAAGACTTTAAATCCCTGAATTCTAAAACCTTGACTTGTTCCGCACACCTAAATCCCAAAACACAAGTCTTGAGGAACATGGGAAAGGATCAACACACTCAACATTGAGGTGGGAGAATGAAGAAAAACAAGTCAAAATTGATTGAGATTGGTTCAACTAGATTTCAATTGGATAAAATGCAACTTCTTGAAATGGATCCAGAATTTCAACTTTAAATTAGTTACTAAACCAACAGACTCCAACTAACTCGATTGGCGCATTGGAAAAAGAGGGCAAAAGTGACAACATTCAATTTGGCAGTTACAATCTGGAATTTAAGATCTGGGCATTGATTAATATCAATTCAATTGAGAGTTACTTCAGTTAATTACTTCTTTTTTGAGAGAAAAAGAGAAACATTTTAAAAAAGGGTTCAAATGTGAGATTCAAGATTAGGTTACTTTTAAGAAAGTTTTTGAAATCAAACATGAGAAGAAATAACTTGTTCGGAGTCCAAAACTTTTAAAAATGAAATTGTTGTGATGATCGTGGACCCGATCTTTCAGTTCTTAAACATAATTGCTTGTGTTCTTCAATTTTTTCAATTTGTTGTTTTTCGATCATTTTTTTGCTTTGGTGTTTGTCGGTTTGATCCTTGAAAGAAATGATTTACTGATTAAAATTGTGTTTATGAAATTAATAGGAATCAAAATCTTGGATATGATGGAATCTTAGTACACTTTTTGTGGATCATAGAAAAAAAACTAGTTAAACAAATTGTGTTCTTTTTACATGTAGGATTGTAAATCCAGTCCCTAAATCAAAAGTTTATCTTGTGAATGGAAAATCGGGAATAACTCCATCCATTTTTAACCACCGCTCAAATCAAAAAAATAATTTTGACTTATTTTATCTTCCATAAATGTTAAAACTTCTTTTGACTTGTTACTCATCCAAATAAAACTTCACATCACTATCCATCTACATTTTTTCCCCGGAACAAACTACCAAAGTGTAGCACGTTTGTCGAGGGATCAGGAGAGAGTACCTTCTCGACACTCAACCACTTATAACATTTCATCCATACTTTATGGGAATAATCACATTCAAATAATACGTGTCTCACCGTTTTTGGACTCGATGCAAAAAAATACACTTCACATCAACATTCAGGGATAAAATGCAGAGTCTCTAGAGCTTTGTTGACGCAAACGAGTGAACAAAAAAACGTGAAAAAAATCCTTTTCATTCAAATCACATTGGTTGACGTGGTACCAGATCCCGAATGTCAATCCATACTATATATCCCTTCTAACCGGCTCTTATTAATCTCCAAATCTATTTTTAAAAATTTACATTAATTGGATGGAGAGATATATAAACTCTTATCCCGAAAAAAATTCATTCCCATTTCCACCCCCACTCATCCCCCCTCCACCCTCCTATAACCCCACCTTCCCATATCCTTATTTGCACTCAGATTAAAGAGCCTCACAAATCTAACTTTGAGGTTGACCTCCCACTCCCCTCATGCCACTTTCTAAACCTACCTCCACCACCTTTGTATTCTACTCCCTCTTATTGACCCCGAAAACCCCAAGCTCTCACCCCCATGAGACCCCAAAACATGACTCAACTAATGTTGCCCAAAGACTACCCTCTCATTATAGAATCTACAAAGCCACTCCCTAATAACACCTTATTTAAACGTTCTAAGTCCCTAACCTCAAGGCCCCTGAGATATTTGGATTTACAAAAATAAATCCGTTCAACCCAAGAAACTTTTTTAGAACTCTTAATCCCCTTCCCCCTCCTCCTTAAAAAATGCCTTTTAGAACATGACAATTTCTCTCACCACATTCTTAGGAGCACGATATGTTGAAAAATAGTGAACAAGAAGAGAAGCCAGAACTGTATTGATCAAAGTAAGTTGACCCCTGATTGAGATATTAATCCCCTCCCATCTTCTTAATTTCTTTCTAATTTTTGCACCACCGACAACCACTCCGAAGTTAAAGAGTGGGTTTGTAGGTCCCGAACAGGTTAGTGAGGGTAGAAGTCTAGAGGGGAGGGGTGAATAGACTTCTAAAACTTTTCGTGAGATTAGATATGAATATGCAATTTACTCGATCATAGTTTGAATGAATCAAGAGATCGATATCCAACTTTGATCGATCGATCAAGGAAAATTAAATCTATGTTTAACTAATGGTGCGGAAGATAAGTTAACCTGTGTGAAAAACCATTTCTCAAATCAGATACTTAGTAATCTGGTTTTTGATCTGATGACAAAGAGTCAATGAAATGAAAAGGTTTTGATGCAAATCGATCCGACTAAGACATGCATTGATTTAAACAAGTAGTGTGTAAGTGTAAAGCAGATAAATTACACAAGATTTATAGTAGTTCGGACAACTTGTCCTACGTCCACTCTTCCCTTTAGATGGGGCACCAACTAAACCAATTGGACTTAGTTTAATGTGTTAGTCCAACACAGTACAACCAATAGATGTTTCAAGAGTTCTCACTCAACCAATCCCACAAATTAGATCTAGAAACCCTAGACTAAAATCTTGCTATAACAAACTTAACCTAACTTTTGTTTGGGTATAAGATTTGTAAAGTTCCAACTGGAATACTATCCTAGTATCTGGGTAGCCTAAAGCTAAAAGATAAGTATTCAAAGCTAAGAACAAATGGGATGAACACTTAGAAAAATTAATCTTCGTTTGAGTGTTCTTCGTGTGGAAATCTGCTTGAGCTTGAGCTTGTGTATAATTTCGTAACCTTACTATGAAGGTTTGATCCCATATATATAGAACAAAATCGAACTAGCCATTGAAGAGAAATTTGAATTTCGGTCTATTTAAGGTAGGTTTGCAGTTCGATATGATGTGTATTAAAATGCATGGCGAAAAGCATGCAATTTTTGTCCTTTCAGCCATTTAACTGAAGCACCTCGTCTTGCAATGAGCTCATTACATACGTGTCTTGCTCTCATTGGTTATCAAGTACACTCGGGATGTTTGATTTACCAATTTAGGTTGACATTCTGGGTGGTGATGAACATGTATGTCTTGGTGATCTTCTTGTGGTCACCAGATTTGAGATTTTGATTAGTCCATGCCGATGCCAATCATGGATTGGTCTTTAAAAAGTTTGTCTTAGTACAACTTGCATACTCTTCTTCACTCATTTTCGATGTAGGTCTTTCGGGTCTTTTTTCTTGTGATCTTAAGAGAAGATCTTCTTGACTAAACCTTTACATATTGAGTTTTTTTCAATATGTGACCTATCATTATTTTTTGTCTATACAAAGGTTGGTCATCCTAATCTGATATCTACTTGAAATCATAACATAATTTGATTGGTCCTATTACAACTGTTTTGGAACTTCCATCAAAACTACAAATTTCCCAAAGGGGTTTTCCCCCTTTAATCCTAAGTAAACAAAATAATTCTATTGAAATAATTATTATAAAGGTCACTTAGTTTATTTCTTTATATAACATTACATGCAACATTTCACCATATTCATTTTGAGTCTTGATTTGCAAAATATTACCTAATCATTTGACCTAAGATTCGATCTCATCATTGACATTTTGTCTCTCATAAGGATCCGAATTTGAAAGAGTGATAAATCCTCTTATAACTTCTTTGGTGGGGTAGGAAGATGTTTTTCTTTTATCAAGTAGCTTGTCCGAAAAATTGGATTTATATTCTAAAGGAAAAAATGAGTAAGGTTGGGGGTCAGAAAGTGTTGTTTATTAATAGTTTATGTGATAAAGTAAAAAAATTTAAAAAAAGCATGTCATCTTTAACTTTCACCATGAAGACATCACATAACGAAATCTTTTATAAATTCTCCATGGTTCGCGAAGATCTTCATTATGATTGGAATATCATCCATCTTTATGAAACAAAATATAAAATTCATCAATATTATAAAAAATTTTACTACTTACATAAATTAGCAAATAAAAAAAATATTATACCATTAATTAGAAGATGCGCTCCAACAACAAAGGAAATACTCTAAAAGAAAAATAATTAAAAAAATATTAAATTGATTGCCAAAAGTGGAATTTGAAAAGTCGTTTATGATTGATGAAAAATTCAAACATGCCATATATTAAATGGCCTTGCCAAACCTCAACACTAGAATAATTTACATGGAGAACATATATAACTTCAATATTATTGACCTAAAAACTTAAAACCCATATGGGATGTTTTTTCTTTAGTGAACAACATATATATTTTTAGATCAAAACCTCCAATGATTAGTATTGAATTCAAAGGATGCAAAGTTAGTAAAACATTTTTGAATGGGATGTTCTTCCAAGACCTTTTGCAAATAGAGTAAACCTTTCCCGACCGAGGCCTCAGGACGTGTTTGTTTTAGAGATTTATGGACTTAGAACTTTGCGACCTCTCCTCCATTGACACCTTGAAGTTTTTGCAAGATTTCTCTAGTCCGCCATTCAAAAATCACATTCAATCCGCATTTATAAATGATTCTTATAAAATCTATTATTACTCTTCTTTCATACATCACACTTTATACATTTATTACTCTTTAATATATAATATAATAATACAAAAATCACTAGATACACATTGATTTGACATAAAGTCTTAAATTTCCCTCTCTGTTTATCAAATTTCAAAACAAACATATATTTACTAAATCTCAGGAAGAGTTTGTTAACCAAATTCAACCGTCTTTCTTAACTTTTCCGAAAGACTTTACCCTTGTCCCGATTTTTCATTCTTAGCTCCATGTCAACAAACTCATCCCTTGAAAAGCATCCATTGAGAACATGGGAAAGGATCAACTCCAAAATAGGGCATTTCAACATTGAGGTGGAGAATTGATCCAAAAAAAAAGAATAATCTTGGTCATAAAGTTTTGATTGAGATACGGTTCAACTAGATTTCAATTGGATGTCACTCACATGCAACTAACTTGAACCTTTCTATCCTATGCCAGAGCTACACGTATTGGAGCAACAAACTGAAAACATAAATTAGTTACTAAACTAACAGACTCCAACTAACTCGATTGGGGATTATTGGAAAAAAGCTTTTTAGGGCAAAAATTTGACTTATTTATTGAAATAAATTGTTTATTCTGAATTTAAATATGATTGAATGTTATATATATTTAATAATCATTCAATTCAATTGAGAGTTATTTCAGTTAATTACTTCTTTTTTGAGAGAAAAAGAGAAACATTTTAAAGCTAAGGTTCATAATGGAAATGAACAATGAGATAAAGATTAGTATTTGTATTGGTTTGTTTTGAAATCTATGAAGAATTGAATAGGACTCTGGAGGATAAATCTCTTGAACATAATTGAAATCGTGGTTGTGTTGTGATCGTGGGATCGTGGATATGCTTTGACTTATCATCATAATAATAATTGCTTGTGTTCTTCAATTTTTTGCGCTTGTTCTTCGTTCGATCATTTTCACGCGCTCGTGTTGTAGTGGTGCTCTTGGTGTTTGTCGGTTTGATCCTTGACCAAATCTTGCAATGGAATTGATTTATTATATGGATAATAATGTTGAACCATTCCCGAATTAAGGAATAGGAAAAAATCTTGGATATAATGGAAAGCTATTTTGGTGGCTTGAATTAACACTATAATCTTAAATGTGGATCATAGAAATATTAAAAGGTTAAGATGGATAGGCAAACCATTGTAGGTTAATTTTTTACATGTAGGATTGTCAAATAGATATTCAAGATCCATTAAATCAAAATTTGTTCTATCTTGTGTCCTTCATCCCGAACCAGCTCCATAACCTTGTGTTGATTAAAAATAAAATAAATATTGCTCAAATTTCAACCCATTATTTTCGAAAAAGAATTTTGACTTGATTTTCTTCCATAATGTTAAAATGTATTCTGGAATACCCAAATACATTAAATTATCCATCTACATTTTTTTTTCATTAAACAAATTTTTGAAAAAAGTGCAAGACGATTTTGATTCGAGGGAAAAGATATTATGGAAGATATGTATTTCTTGAAATACAAGAATATCTCATAAATTCAACCATTATAACATTTCATCCGAAAACTTTATGGGAATAATGTGGAACATTCAAATAATAGAATGTCTGGGATATTTTGGATTTCGATGCAAAAAAAAACACTTCACATTGAAATATCATGGATAAAATGCGAGAGTCTAAATAGAGCTTTGTTAGTTCATTCATAATTTTCCATGTCACCGAAATGCACAACTACCTTTAGCGGAGAAAGTTTATTTTTTTCTTTTCATTTAATCTTGGTATGATGATCGGTTACCATCCTAAGGGATTCTTGGGTCAATCATTTTGGTTGTCTTGTATATCCCGCCATCCCAAGCTCTTATTGCGTTCACATGTTCTCCATTCATCATGTCGTAGTTTTAGTGGCTTTTTATTGCATGATATACATTATAATTATTTAATTAATATAGGATTAATTCATGCTAGTAATAATTAATGAATTAAAGAAGATTTAAATATTCCCATTTCCACCCCCCCAATCATCCCCCTCCACAATCCTATAATCCCACCTTCCCATATCCTTATTTTGAACATTAAATTTGAAATTGGATTAAAGAGCCTCACAAATCTAACTTTGAGGTTGACCTCCCACTCCCCTCATGCCACTTTCTAAACCTACCTCCACCACCTTTGTATTCTACTCCCTCTTATTGACTGAAAAACCCCAATTTATTTTTTCTAAATAAATTGTAAGAGACCCCAAAATGAAGAATTCAACTAAATGTTGCCCAAAGACTACCCCTCTCATTATAGAATCTACAAAGCCACTCCATAATAACACCTTATTTAAACGTTCTAAGTCCCTAACCTCAAGGCCCCTGAGATATTTGGATTTACAAAAATAAATCCGTTCAACCCAAGAAACTTTTTTAGAACTCTTAATCCCCTTCCCCCTCCTCCTTAAAAAATGCCTTTTAGAACATGACAATTTCTCTCACCATATTCTTAGGAGCACGGTATGTTGAAAAATAGTGAAGAGAAGAAAATCAAACCATGACAATTGGATAATTGATCAAAGTAAGTTGATTTTTAACGTTTTTGAGATATTAATCCTCCCATCTTATTTAATTTGTTTCTAATTTTTGCAAATTGAAAAACCAACTCGAAGTTAAAGTATGTTTTAAATTTAAACAATTTTATTAGGATTTGAAGGTCCCGACCTCCATGATTTAGTTAGGGTAGAAGTCTAGAGGGGAGGGTGAATAGGTTTCTAAAAATTTTTCGTGAGATTAGGTGTGAATATGAATCCCAACGACAATCGATCATAATCGAAATAGTAATCCAATTTAATCATGGTCGACTTAGGTATAAAATTTGCATATTGATCGAGTCTCTCAAATTTTATATTAATTTGGGGAGCCGTCTATAATTTTAACTAATGGTGCGGAAGATAAGTTAATGTGTTTAAAAAACCATTTCTCAAACCGGATACTTTATTTAACCTGGTTTTTGATCGATGATGACAATTGTTCATATTTTTTTGAGATTTTAAATATGATGGCATGTGATCAAATCCGATGATATAAGTACATGCATATTATTGTTTAGATTTAAACAAGTAGTGTGTAAGTGTAAATGCGGATAAATTGGAAACTATATTGATTGAAAACAATATTTATAGTAGTTCGGACAAAAAAACAACTTGTCCACACAAAAATCGGATCCGAGTCAAAACTCGGACTCTTCCCTTTAAAATGGTGGACCAAAAAACCAGTGATTACTTCAAGTTTAATGTGTTAGTCAAACTTGAGAACGATACATTATGATAGATGTTTCAAGAGTTCTCACTCAACCAATCCCACAAATTGCAAGATTTAGAAACCCTAAATGATGATAAATCTTCTTGCTATAACAAACTTAACCTAACTTTTGTTTGGGTATAAGATTTGTAAAGTTCCAACTGTTTCGGAATACTATCCTAGAATGCTTGTTGGTCAAGGAAAGCCTAAAGCTAAAAGATAAGTATTCAAAGCTAAGAACAAATGGGATGAACACTTAGAAAAATTAATCTCATACACTAGTTTTGAAAGTGTTCTTCATTCGTGGAAATCCACTAATCATGTTGAGCTTCTAAATGCTTGTGTATAATCCCTCACACCGGGTAAAGTTTCTAAAATGAAGGTTTGATCCCATATATAGGCACAAAATCTACGAACTAACGATTGAAGAGAAATTTGAATTCAATGCTCTATTTAAGAAAGGTTTGCACCTATCTTTCGAAGATAAAGTTTTTTTGAGATTATCTTTATGTTCCGGTTTTGAAAGAATTCAGCATTTCTAAAATTCGATTTGTCCTTTCTAGCCATTTATTTTTGAAATGATGAGTGTCTTGCAATGACATTGATGGAAAATCTCTATACAATTAATTGCACACCGTGTCCTATAACACATCATTGAAAAGAAAAGCGTTCAAGTACACTTATTCGAGGTTTGATTTGGCATCTAAATTAGGTTATAAATCCAAAGAGGATCCAAAGGTTGGTGAAAGATGGGTGATCTTGGAGTGGTCTCCAAGATTGAATCGGATCCAACTGCGAATCATGGTTTGGAGGGTAATATGACCAAGATGGCATTTGGAGCCAAGGGAATTGGGGCTAAAGAAGTGTTAGAGATAGTCACATAGATGTTTGTAGTTCAATGTCAACCAAAGCAAGAGGAGGTTATGAGTAATTTTATTGATAATTTGTTCAAGGTACATTTTCCTTTAAGATGAATCTGAGACTTCTTGAGAAATTTAAGAATTTAGGTCTCAAACAGAGAATCATCTTGTGATCTTAAGATCTTACGATTTGATCTTGACTAAACCTTTGATGAGTTTTTGAGTTACTTATCTCAATATGTGACCGGAACCCCTCAACAAAACGGGGTGTTAAGAGCAAAGCAACAAAATTCTTTTGGAAATCTTTAGATCAATGATGAGTTATCGGATGGATCAGTATTTGGGTCATACCTTGGAAAACAACGACTTACATTCTGAACTTGGAACTTCCAAATCGGTTCCAAAACCCCAAAGAATTGTTCCCTTTTAATCCTGAGACAAACAATTTGGAATATTCTATTTGTTGGATCCCATTATGTTCCTTGGTCACTTAAAAGTTTATTTTCTTTATAGGGAACAAAATGTTGAATGTTCTATACAAGATCAAAATTTCACCATTTTCATTTTGAAGAAGTCTTGATTTGAAAAAATATTACCTTAAATATTCATGGGCAAAACCTAATCTTAGATGATATACCAAACGATCGTTTTCAAAATTCTTGTTTAGTCATGTTTCCGAGAATTTGGGAAAGATGTCGGACTTGATTCCTTAAGACTCCATGGACTTCCTTCCAAGATTAGGATCTTCTTCAATGATGTTTGTTTCATCCTAATCAATTGCATCAATATCGAACCACTTAATGGGGTCAAACCGTTGGATGAATGTTTGGGTATATAAGAGGAAAAGAGATCGGACGGGAAGGTTGAGACCTTTCAAGACTAATGGCAAAAGGTTATACTCGTAAAGAAATTCATATCTTGGTGCATAAGGTCCATTGATTCTTTTTTATCGATTCCTATCTTCAATGTTGAAACCTCAAATTGATAGAATTCTTGATAAAGAGATTATATTGCAACAAACCCCTAGTTTTCATTGAAAAAGCCAAGAACACCCGGTTTGTAAAAGCAGAGGTCATCCTCAAACAGCATCGAACTTGGAACAAAGTTTTGATCATATTATAAAGACATTACATAACGATTGAAAGTCTTTATAACTCTCCATGGTTCTTAGCGTAGATCTTCTCTGAACGATAAGAATATCATCCATGGCGTTTTGCACGTTTGATATGAATTCTTAGGGAAAACTCGACACATCCTTGGGATCAAGATCACAAGAAAAGGATGGCTCGTTATCGCATTTTCATACATAGACATCGGTTTTGAAACATTCAAAGATCAAGATTTCAAGAAAGGATTCGTACCTTTCGGACTTGAATCCATCTATCCAAGAAAATGTTCCCTAAGACGAAAAGGAGATAGATGACATGAAAGGTATTCTTCTTTCTTCTTGGAAACCTTTATGCATTGACCTTTCACGAGACGATATATGCTTTGTTCTTTGATAGCAAGATATCGAGTAACGGATGAGCGAATCGATTTTTCATTCCAAGTATCCGAAAAAGATCTTCGGGATAGAATGTTGATTTATTTTCGATGCTCCTCTTACACATGGACCACGGATTTTTCGATTTAGATTCCGAAATTATCTCGCCTCGCGTTAGTGTGTTTCCAGCCTTGTAGCCTCAAATGGACGAGTGTGAAGCGTAAATGCATCATCGACTCAACCATGGGACTCGGGTAAGTACCCAGAAGCAAAGAAAGAACCGAAGGCTCTAGATCTTCTTTAGTGGACTTGATGGTGAAAATTTCCTCAATAATCAGGGAATGTTGCAAACTCTTTGTGTCAAGATCCACCAGTCAAACAAACACATTAAAGGAAAAGACATCTTATCGAGAAATCGTTAAGAGATGAGATATAGATTGGCAAAGTATGCTCTTCAATCATAGATCCAACAACTCGGCTAGCTCAATACATTCGAGAGAATTGAGTGGAATGGGTTGTCAAGATTAAACGATCCTTATAGTATAAGTTGACCTTGACCTTCCGGAGTTTTTGATGACATTTTCACGGACTTGACTGTTTCCCCTTTTTTGGTTGCATAAAAGAAAGTTGGATGATTTTTCTCGAAAAAGGTAGTGAATACTTTGTATAATTTCCTTTTCGGATCTTCTACCTCCAATGATTAAATCCTTTAAATATGATTGAATGTTATATAGGATGATCGCATAAGTCCAATAAACATTTTTTGACATCGTAGTTAATTTCCAAGACCTTCTTGGAAGATTAAAGACAAAGTCCCTTGTAACTAAACCTCAAACATTCCGACCTAGATGGAAAGGCCTCAAAAGGTGTAAGGAGATTGGTTTGTCTTGACCAAGAGATTTATAGGCATTCCTCAAGAATGGAATTCACAGGAGGATAAATTCTCGAACATGGAAGAAAGCATCGTTGACTTAACCTTCGAAATAGATCCCAACTTTTGCAACATTGTCTCTAATCGAGAGAGATTCCGCTCTTTATCTTAGGGCAATAATTGTCAAATGTGATTGCTAAGATTTAATCTGAAGAATCGTGTGCAAGCACGCTTGCTTGATTTCCTCTTGGGAGGTTCATAAGTTTTATCAACCAAATCTTGCAAGTGGAATTTGTTTCAGATAGATAATAATGTTGAACATTTGAACAAGGACAAAAAGATATTAATTAATGGAAAGCTATTTGTGTTGGCTTGAATTAATTAATGGGCTAGATTCTAAAACCCGGGAAATAATGATAGCCATATTGACTTGATATGGGTTAAGATGGATAGTCAATAATTAATTATGTAGTGGGATTAATTAATATTTGTGCCCGCGAATTATATTGTGGCTCATTAGATATTCAAGATCCATCGAAGGTCCAATCTTAATTCTCCTAAAAGGCGCTCAATATCCCAACATATAGTCCAACCTAAAAAGGTGATTAAAATAAAATAAAATCTCAATCTCCGGATTCGAAAATTATGAATAAAAAAGAGGAGAAAGATTTTGTTAATTTTGTTATGGAATGAAGATATGTATTCTTGGAATCAAGATTATCTCATTAAATTCAAGAAATCTCCCCCATTTATTCATTAAGAGATTTTTCATTTTAAATTATGGCAACAACTCATTTTCTTGATTTTCTTGAAAAGATATTATGCATCAAGAACCATAAAAGTCCTCGAATCTTGCTCAAATTGCGCAATCAAACATCCCTCCAAAATAGGGCATTTTTTGGAACAATTTTAATTATGGATGAGAATATATGGGATAAAAAAGAATAATGCTTGGAGGTCAAGAAAAGTTTTCCACCCTTCTTGAAATATCACATAAATTTGAGGGATAGGTTCCCCAAGTACAATTCATGGAGATTCAAAACACAGTTTTTTTGTGTTGAAAAAAGGGTTGAGTATCCTTCCGATAGAGACAAACATTGCTTGGGAAGTCCTTTTGGTTAGTCCGAGACCAAAATCCCAAGAGAAGCGTTCTCTAGATGCGAGGTTTTTCGGGTTGTTGATATGTTGTTGCAATTATTTGAATTAATATAGGATTAATTCGGTTTAGTAATAATTAATGAATTAAATTTGTATTTAAATATTGAGAATAGATTGAGAAATCATTTGGTTGAACCTCAATGGATGGAATTTGCTCAGATGTAGTAGGTTCAGGTTGAGCAGGTTGAAGTGGGGAAGAGGGTTGTCTGGGAGGTGAGGATAAGGGTATATCAGGTTGAGGAGATGGAGGAGTAGGTGATCTGGGGTAATGAGTGGGTTCATGACCTTTAAATAGTGAGCTCAGATGAGTTGAGTCAGAAGGTTCAGACTCATCCTGAGCTTCTTCAAGCTGTTCACCTGCTTGTTCACCTGTCTCCATATGACCAGTTTCTTCCACAACTGTCAGCTCTTGCCCCGTACCGACATTGAGTTTAGAACTCACACCAGTCTCCTCACCAGCTTGCTCGATCAACAGTTCTTCACTTGATTCTAATACTTCAACATCACTGTCTTCATCACGAAGACCACCAGAAGGCATCTCAACCTTCTTTGACAGCATTGTGGTGAGCTTTCTCTGGCGCTTGTCACCCACATCTTCAGCTATCCGAGTTGGTTTGCTGGTTAACTGCTTTCTCTTGAGAACCCTAGACTTGGGTTGACCTTGTACCTCAGACTGCACAGATGAGGCCGGACCCTTGTCCTTCTTAGTTTTTGGCACATAGGGGGCTGTGTCGTCATCATGTTGCCCAGACAGTTCTTCATCCTTGTACAATAGTGCCTTGAACTTCTCCATATATGGCTTTCTTCCAGCCTCAGACCAAGGATAGTTTGACATCTTATCAGCAAGGATCATCGAAACCTTGTGAATGTTGCAGATATTCTTGGTCAACACCACTTGATTCTTCTCATTCACCACAAATTTTGAGGTTTCCTGCAGCAGCCGATTTTTGAATAGCCCCATCCAATTCATGTCGGGAGCTTTCTCAATAATAACAGTCATGACATGCTGCTTCTGTTGCGTTAATGCATCAGGACTGAAGGTAATTCCCAGAATTACTCTTGATACGATTTCAAAGAGTAATCTGTACTTCCTCTTCAGGTAGGGAACCTTAACATTAGTGATGTTAGAGATGTTCCCTGGTCTTAACAACACCTTCTGTAAGTATTCCTTGTCTGACATCCCCGCGGTGAACTCATCGGGGTAATTCCGTCCGGTGGATAGACCAAATATCCGTCCAAGGTCATCGTTGGTGACATCTATTCTGTTTCCTCCGACAAACGAATATAGTTCTTTGTTATCTGTCTCTTTCAACTTCCTTAAGAATTCCAGAGATTCGATGATATATACGCTACCCAAGTGTCGGAAGCAAAACTACTCAAGTCCACATGCTCTAAGACATTCCATAATTTCCTTTGATTCAGGATCATTGGTTGTGTTGAATATGACATATTTTTCATCTATTACATTTTTAATCATTGAAGCATAATCACAACTCTCAGTAGATCCCTTAGATGTCGCCATTTCTGTAAGCACATAAATATACTCAAAATTAGGGCTTATGAGAGTTCACATACATATAAACAGTTCTGAGCGTAATAGAGCAGTATGCGAAACATTCATATGAGTATCAATTCCAAGTGTGCATATTGCTCAAATTGTGCAGAGTAAATATCAATAATCAAATTAAGTTCCAATCTTATACAAATAAGAACAATACACACATATCCTATAACCCTAGCATATAGACGTTAGAAACATTTAGTATGAATTACCAGAATAATCAATTTGAAGTTGGAAGATTTTTGATTGAGTTGCTTTTGAATCGGAAGATTTTTGGTAATTTTCTAGTCTGAGAATTGAAAGATAAGAAGATGAAAAGGTTTCCTCAAGACTAGTTTTAGGGTTTAAATAGATAGGAGGGAAAACATTTTGCACGAATATTTTTGTATACTTGAGTATCCGTGTTTTAAAGCGAATGGTCAAGATTAATCGGTTGAAAAGTGATTCGATTGTGCGGTTGAGAATTAAGAAACTGTAGACTTTTGGACTTAAAAACTAGCAATAAAAGCATTTAATACATAAATCCCACGTCCGCATTTAATGCTTGCAGGCATGACGTCATAAAGTAATGTGCACAACAATTATCACACAGATATGGATAAGCTCAGATGATTAGCTGAATCAGATAACACATATCAGATGATAGAAAATAGGTAAACAAGATTAGAAAGCGTATCTAACTGACTGATATCGTAATCAATCAGTTACCACATTCGTTGAGTCTGACTAATATGATTCTTGTTGATCTTACTGTGTAGCCCAAGCCTTAGTAAATTTCCCAACAATGTTTATCCCTTAGATCAAGTTCCTTCTGATCTAACCCTAATAGTTGAAATTCCTTTTTCAACTGTTCACCTTTTCTGATCAGTATCCAACTGATCTTTCTTGATCAGATGAAGTTCCCCCTTCATCTGACCTTCTTACCTGGTCAGTTTCTTAACCAACTGGTGTTGGAGATTAATCCACCAAAGTAATCTGGTGCTTCATCTCCTAAGTCCAGTAGTCCTAGCTCATTGCATAGTTCTCTGAATCTGACTTCAGCTAGGGGCTTGGTTAAGATGTCAGCTCTTTGCTTATCAGTATGAATCTTTTCCATTCTGATGTTTTTCTTTTCTGCATGGTCTCTGATAAAATGGTGTCTGATGTCCACATGCTTGCATCTTGTGTGCAGAATTGGGTTCTGAGTGATAGCAATTGCACTATTACTATCACAGAAGATAGGCACATTTGTAGCTACAATGTTATAATTCCTCAGTTGTTGACATAGCAAGAGCAGTTGGGAGCAACAGCTTCCTACGGCCATATATTATGCTTCAGTGGTGGATGTGGCAACAAATGTATGCTTCTTTGAAAACCAAGAGACCAACTTGCTTCCCAAAAACTGACAGGTACCTGAGGTTGATTTTCTGTCTATCCTACAACCTCCATAATCAGAATCAGAGTACCCACTAAGCTCTAGATTATCATCTACTGGATACCATAAACCGAGGTTTACAGTACCCTTCAGATACTTAAGAATTCTCTTAGTTGCTTCCAGGTGGCTTTGCTTGGGATTTGCCTAAAATCTGGCACATACACCCACTGCAAAGGTTATATCTGGTCTACTGGCAGTAAGGTATAGTAGAGATCCAATCAAAGCCCTATACTCTTTCTGATTAGTTTTCTTACCACCTTCATCTGGGTCCTGACTTCCTTGCTATTCTGAAGACCATATTTAGCCAGCAGATTCCTCGTATACTTCTCCTGGCAGATGAAGATCTCAGTATGAGCTTGTTTGACTTGAAGACCTAGAAAGTAGCTCATCTGACCCATCATGGACATCTCAAATTTCCCTTGCATCAGTTTACTGAATTTCTCGCTAGTTTCTGCTTGGGAGAACCGAAGATTATGTCGTCCACATAGATCTGAACCATCAGAATATCTTCTCCATCTTCAATTTTAAACAAGGTCCTATCAATCAATCCCTTGGTGAAATTATTTTCTGTCAAGAACTGGGACAATGTATCATGCCATGCTCTGGGAGCCTGTTTCGGTCCATAAAGAGCTTTTCTTAAACGGTACACTTGGTTGCTCATTTCAAAGGCAGGAGGTTGTTCAACATAAACTTCCTCAGCTAGTACCCCGTTTAAGAATTTACTCTTTACATCCATCTGATACACAATGAATCCCCTATGAGCAACATAAGCCAGAAATAGCCGAATGGCTTCCAGGCGAGCGACTGGTGCAAAGGTTTCATCATAACCAATCCTTTCTGATTGTGAGTATCCCTTAGCAACAAGTCTTGCCTTATTTCTGGTGATCACATTGTGCTCATCCTTCTTGTTCTTGAAAATCCATTTAGTACCAATCACATCTTGATGAGTTGGTCTGTCTACAAGTTCCTAAACTTGATTTCTCTCAAACTGCTCTAGTTCTTCTTGCATGGCTAGAATCCAGCTTGCATCTTGAAGAGATTCTTCAACTGTGAGTGGTTCCTTCAAAGATAAATTACAACAGTACATTGCACTTTCACCAATCTGATGTCTAGTTTTGACTCTATCAGATGGGTCTTCGATGATCAGGTTAGTTGGATGACTGGTTATCCAGGTCCTTCTTTCCTGATTATCATCAGTTTGGAGAACATCATCCTCTTCTGATAAAGATTAATCACTAGAGACTGGGAGAGGTACTGCAGTAGGATCCACTTAGCATGGACATATCTCAGCTGATGTTGGACTCATCATATGTTGAAGTCTTTCCGCCGAAACATCAGGTATTCCCCCTGAACCAGATGGTTCAGTTGTTAGTGTCTCAAATTGTACCCGGCTTCTTCAGCGATAGTTTATGCGTACCTTAGGGTCTCGATCGACTGGTGAATCATCAAGGTCAAAGTTAGGAATGTATACAGTGATGTATTTTGGATCCTTTTCTTTGAGCCTCAACTGATCCATTTTCAGTGATTCTGGTCTGTCAGGTGCATCTTGTTCTGCGGCAGATTTCTCTTGATCAGATGCTGACTCATCAAAGACCACATGAGGTGTTTCTTCCACAACTAGGGTTCGTTTGTTGAAAACCCTAAATGCTTTACTGGTTGAGGAATATCCTAAGAATATACCCTCATCTGACTTGGCATCGAAGGTTCTCAACTGACTCTTTCCATTGTTGTGTATGAAACACTTGTACCCGAACACATGAAAGTAGGAAACACGAGGTTTTCTTCCCTTCCACAGTTCATAGGGTGTTTTGAAGTTAATCTTAGTCAGAGAACATCTGTTATGCGTATGATATGTAGTGTTGATTGCTTCTGCCCAGAAACGGTTTTGTGTTGCATGCTCAGCTAACATGGTGCGTGCAGCTTCTTTAAGTGTTCTATTTCTCCTTTTCGCTACGCCCGCCATTTTTGTGGTGTTTCGGCGGTGATGTCTCATGTCAGATACCAAACTCAGAGCAAAATTCAGATATAGACTGGTTCAAGAATTCTGTACCTTTATCTGATCTGATTTTCACTATGCTAAGTCCCTTTTTATTCTGAATCTTCTTGAGAAGTTCAGGTAGCTTTGTTGTAGTTTCATTCTTCTTATACAAGAATACAACCCAGGTGAACTTGGAGTAATTGTCCACGACCACCAGAGTGTATTTGCATCCACTGAAACTAAGAGGCGTAACTGGTCCAAATAGATCCATATGGAGCAGTTGCAGTACTCTGCTGGATGGAGGAGAAGGAATCCCTTTGAATGAAGCCTTGACTTGCTTTCCCTTCTGACATGCGGCACATGTCTGATCCTTAGAGAAAACTTCATTCGGGAGACCCTCAACCAAGGACATCCTTGCTATCTTGTTAAGAGTTTTAAAGTTCAGATGACTCATTCTCTTGTGCCAGAGCCAACTTGTGCTTTTGGTACTCTTAACAATCATGTATGCATTTCTTGGGCAACTGTACCAATCTACAGTGTAGATCGTTCCTTTTCTGGAGCCAGTTAGCAGGATCCATTGAGTGACTCGATTTCTGATTATGCATCTATCTGACGAGAACTCAACTCTAAATCCTTTGTCGCAGAACTGTGATACAGATAACAGGTTGTGCCTTAAGACATCAACGTACGAAACACCTGTACATCATCATTCACTAAGGTTTCAACTCCTCTGGTAAAACCAAAGTTGTCGTCACCAAAGAGAACTCGTGGGCCTAGTTTTTCAATGTAATTGCTGAGGAGATGTTGACTTCCAGTCATGTGCCTTGAGCATCCACAATCTATGTACCAGATAATTGCTTGTACACCTCCTTTATTGGCCAGTCCCACTCGAAATTGCGAACAAGTCAGATCTTAGGTACCCCAGTAAAATCGGGTCTTGGGGGGTTAGGAGTACCTTTCGGGATCCAAACAATCTGGCACCTCTATTGAAAACAGAAGGCTTGATTTGTCTCCCATAAACATCTACATAATCATACGTCTCTTCATATGCAATCTGGTCAGTATGATTATTAGGGTGAGCCTTGGGTGACTCAGAAGACTTGGGATTTTTCATTGAAACTTGTCTTCTTTTGATCCAGTGGGGCTCAGGTTCAGCAGTCCTAGGTTTATGATTATAAGGGTAGGTACGACTGCTACCATTAAAAGATTCATATCTTTGTCGCATAGGTGGTCTTAGTAGTTTACCCTTAGCCTGCTTGTTAGGCAGCTTGGACTGAGTTGACTCAAATTTGAGACCATCTCTACGAGATGGTCCGACCGAGGGCCTACTGCTTTGATTTGGCTGAGGTCTCTTCAAAAGAACTGAGTTCATCTGATGATACCTCGGATGGTGTTTGATCAGTTGGGGTTCATTTTTGTTCCCCTTTTGATCCGCACTTGCCTTGCCTGATCAGCTTGTCCTTTTCTCTTATCAGATACAGATTTGGCACTTCGTGTATCTTGATCAAAAAACTCGTTTAGTTATACTTTTCTGATGTGAACCAGATGGGACTTTTGAGGATCCAGAAGGGTTCTCATACCCAATACCCTTCTTGTTAGTTGGCGCTCGAAAATAGTTGTTCAAATTCTGAACAGTTTTAGATGATTTCGTGAAAACCTCTATTTTCTTACGCAAACTGTCCTCAATAGCTTTTAGATTCTCATGCATTCGGAAGAGTTCATCAAACTTAGCCTGAAGAAATTTGAGTTCTCCAAATTTTGTTGTTGATTGAGAGCCAATGTTCCTTAATCGACTTTCCACGATCAAGTAATCTTGACTTTCGAAACTCGATTCAGTAGTCATCTTACGAAACAATTTGGTGATTTTAGTTCAGCTGCTTTACTTGCCTCAATTTCCATGACAAGCCGGACGTTCTCAGCCCTTAGGTTATCGTTCTCAACTTCCACTCGTGTATAAGTATCTATTGCATTAGAGAGATCATCAAGCAACTGGTCATTATAGACCTGCAGGTTAATCTCTCCAGGAGATGTGCTCAGCACAACAGGTGTAGAACAGGAAACCACAGAAGGTTTAGAGATTACCTCAGATTGATCTGCTTCTCTGGCCATAAGACAGATGTCATCATCAGATGATAAGTTCATATCATCGACATCATCAGTTGTGGTAATCAGACAGAAATCTTCAACAGATGAGTAGCCTGAGTCATCTGAAGGCAGATAAGAATCATCGATGTCAGATGTGTCGGCAACAATTGCTTTTCTATCTTGGAACCTTTGTTCTCTTCTGTTCTGCTTTTCTTCTCTCTCCTTGGGAGTCGTCGGGCAACAAGGCCTTTGTAGTGACACAGGTTTCGGCGATTTAATAAAACCCTTGAATCTCCGGAACTTCCTCTGTTGGGAGAATCATTTCTTCTGTAAGATCTGTCAGTAGACTTTCCACCTTGTCTGTAATCAGAACCTCTCTTATCTGATCTCTCATCACGTCTGTTCTCTTTACGATCCTCTCTACGATCATCTTTCCTTTCATCTCTGTGATCGTCTTTTCGTTCATCTCTTCTGTTATCTCTATCATCTGAAGAACGATACCTCTCTTGTGATCTGTCAGAAGATCTTCGATCTCTTCCTCTGCTTCGCCGATAGTCATCGTAAAAAATTTTGTATTTACCCATCTGAACATTTGTTCGTTCAAGCTTTCTCGTTAGTAGTGTAATCTGTTCGGCCTGGCTGATGATGTTTCCAACTGGTTTAACAATTCATGAACTGCTACTGGTTGCCTGGAATGCAACACATTTAGTAGAACTTGCAGTAGCTTCAGCAGGGACATCATCTGATCATTGATCTCTCTCAATTAGGTCGAACTCATGGGCTTTCAGACTGAAGATAAGATCATTTGGCTTCATGGTAGCAATATCTTGACAGTCCTTGATCACGGTGACTTTAGTATCCCATTTCTTGGTCAGCGATCTTAGAATCTTGTAGTTGATATCTTTGTTTGACATTACGCGCCCTAGATCAAGAAGTCGGTTGACTCCACGAGTGATTCTTCCATCAAATTGATCAACTGTTTCATTTGGTAGCATCTTAAGTTTCTCAAAGATCATCAGCTCAGCTTGCAATCTGCTGTCCTTAATCTATTCATTTCCTTTGCAGATTTCAACAAGTGTATCCCATACTTCCTTAGCAGTCTTCAGATACTTCACATTTTCTCGTGTAGTAGAATTCATAGTCTTCATGATGAGATGTCTGGAAACAGTATCCAGATTGGATAATTTTCTCTCATTTGCATCCATCAGAGAGGGACTCTTTCTGATCCTTGCTCCAACTGGTTGAGTAGGATCTCCTGCTTCAGCTGGATTATAGTGATAGATGATGATCGATCCTATCTCAAGAATCTCAGTCATTCTGTTGCTTATCACTCCCAGATGGTCTCTCATGTCGATAGACCAATCTGCATACTCATCAACAGAAAACATGGGTAAATTATGATGCATTCCTGCAGTGTTATCCATGCTTGTGATGGTTTTGCAAAGTATGAGTTTTAAACGGTTTTTCAAGATCAGTTCAAGTGACCACAAAGGTTCTTCCTCAAGAATCGATGATACTCAAAGCCAGTGGTTGGAAGAACCACTGCTCTGATACCACTTGTAGGTCCCGAACAGGTTAGTGAGGGTAGAAGTCTAGAGGGGAGGGGTGAATAGACTTCTAAAACTTTTCGTGAGATTAGGTGTGAATATGCAAGTTGCCTGATCAGAGTGCGAGTGAATCAGTACAGACTGATATCCAACTTACTGACCGCCTGAAGGCAGATCAGTTAGACGTCTATCAGTTTAACTGATGGTGCGGAAGATAAGTTAACCTGTGTGAAAAACCATTTCTCAAATCAGATACTTAGTAATCTGGTTTTTGATCAGATGACAAAGAGTCAATGATCAGATCAGTAGATTGATGCAAATCTGATCCAGACTAAGTAAATGCATGCAGATTTAAACAAGTAGTGTGTAAGTGTAAAGCAGATAAATCACAAAAGATCTATAGTGGTTCAGACAACTTGTCCTACGTCCACTCTTCCCTTCAGATGGGGCACCAACTAAACCAACTGGACTTAGTTTAATGTGTTAGTCCAACACAGTACAACCAACAGATGTTTCAAGAGTTCTCACTCAACTAATCCCATAAATCAGATCTAGAAACCCTAGACTGAAATCTTGATATAACAAACCTAACCTAACTTTTTTTTGGGTATAAGATTTGTAAAGTTCCAACTAGAATACTATCCTAGTATCTGGGTAGCCTAAAGCTAAAGGATAAGTATTCAAAGCTAAGAACAAATGGGATGAACACTTAGAAAAATTAATCTTTGTTTGAGTGTTCTTCGTGCGGAAATCTACTTGAGCTTGAGCTTGTGTATAATTTCCGTAACCTTACTATGAAGGTTTGATCCCATATATATAGGCACGAAATCGAACTAGCCGTTGGAGAGCAATTCAAATTTCGGTCTATTTAAGGTAGGTTTGCAGGCCCGATATGATGTGCACAAAGACGGCATGGCCGAAAGCATGTAAGCTTGTCCTTTCTAGCCGTTTAACTCTGAAGCACCTCGTCCCGCAATGTTAGCTCCGTACATACGTGTCTTGCTCTCATTGGTTATCAAGTACACTTATTCAGTGTTTGATTTACCAACTTAGGTTGACATTCTTCGTGTCTGATGAACATGTATGTCTTGGTGATCTTCTTGTGGTCACCAGATTTGAGATGACCTGATTAGTCCATGCTGATCAGTCTACCTGATTGAGTCTTCTGACGCAGGTTGTCTTAGCACAACTTGCATACTCTTCTTCACTCTTTCTGATGTAGGTCTTCTGGTCTTCTCGTCTTGTGATCTTAAGATCAGAAGATCTTCTTGACTAAACCTTTACATATTGAGTTCCTCCTCAATATGTGACCTATCTGTTACATCAGTTGTCTATACAACTCAGTTGGTCATCCTAATCTGATATCTACTTCATCAGTCAGCTAACAGGTCTGACTGGTCCTATTATAATCTATTTTGGAACTTCCATCAAAACTAAAAATTTCCCAACAGGGTTGTTCCCACCTTTAATCCTAAGTAAACAAACGATATTCTCCCCTTGTTGCATCCCATTATTCCCACTAGGTCACTTAGTTTATTTCTTTATATGTTGACTCTATACATGCAACATTTCACCATATTCACTTTGAGTCTTGATGCTAGTTCAATATTTTTGAGAGAGCCTCATAAAATAACATTTCAATAATTGACCTCCCCCACAAAAATGTTATCATCTGCAAACTGGAAGTGTGATAATTTGATCTTATCGTTGCCGATTTCAGCTATCATAAAAAGGCCCGATTCCACTGCCTTGGTCATCATCGTATTCAACTCCTCCACCGCTATAAGGAATAGAAAAAAGGATAGGAGGTCCCCCTGTCTAAGCCCTTTTTTGAGCTTGAATTCTCCCGATGGACTTTCACTCACAAGTAGCGAAGCATAAGCCGTACAGATGCATTCTATCACCCATTCAATCTACTTATAGTGAAAGTTTAATATTTCCATCACCGCTCTCAAGAAGCTCCACTCCACATAATTATATGTTTTAACAGAATTAATTTTGAAAAACATTGTTTCTTTTTTAACCCTCTTAGCATCCTCAATGACTTCGTTCAAAATCACGACGCTATCTAAAATTTCCCCCCCGCCAATAAAGGCTCACTGTTGATCCAATATGATAAAGTCCAATATTTTGCTCGCTAGCACTTTTGAGATGATTTTGTAGATTCCCTTGACGAGTGATATGGGTCTGTAATCATTCAAGTTTCTTGCCTCCTCTTTCTTGGCTATCAACACGATGAACGACATGTTTAAGCCTTTAACCAGCTTCCCATGTTGGTAGAAATCAACCATTAATCTCATAAATTCCATTTAAAAAGTTCCCAAACTTCTTTTAAAAAACTGAAGTTTAGTTGGCCAGTGCATGGGCTTTTAGAATTCTCGCACGATCAAGTAGCTTCTTAATTTCTTCTTTTGAGAATTCGGCGACCAACATATTGTTGTTGGCTTGCGACACTTTTTTAGGAGCTAAATCCAGCCTCACAACTAGTGACTTCTGGAAATGATTCTTACAGAAGTCGAACACAACTCTTTTGATCTCCGAGATTTCTTCTTTCCACTCCCCTTCAATTGAAATCCCCGATAGTCCATTCCCTTTTATTGATGAAGTTGTGGAAGAAACTTTTGTTTATGTCGCCCTCTCGAAGCCTTCGACATCTGAATTTTTAGAATAGTAAGTTATCCTTGTATTTCAAATCAGTCAATAGATAGGCCATTTATGCATTTCTTTTGATAATTTCCTCTTCGTCTAAACCCAGAGCAACATCTATCCTATCCAGCCTACAAATTTCTTCCCTTATGTTCTTGATTCTCTTATCCGCTGAACCAAAGACTTTTTTGTTCCAAAATTTCAAATCCTTTTCTAATCTTTTAAAATTTTCCTTTATTACAAATTCACCCAATCTCTCAATCTCATAACTTACCCACTTTTTCACGTCAAAATCCTTGAACCTCAGATAAGATAACCATGCATTATCGCACCTGAAGGGTTTAGCTCCCCAATCTTTGCTTTTGATCTCTAGAACAATAGAGCAATGGTTTGACAATGACTGTTTCAACCCCTTCTGAGTTGCATTCGACCATTTTGATATCCATCCATTGTTGACAAGAATTCTATCAAGTCTACTCTTACAAGACTCAGCGGGTGCGATAAGCCTGGAGTCAGAGATGAATTCATAAAACGCCCGAAGTTACAGATGAATTCATCAAACGCTTCAATATGGCCTCTTGCTAAACTGAACCTTCTACCTGCTCTGTCAGACTCTCGTCTTATGGAGTTGAAATCCCACACCACAAAAATGTTGGATTATAGAGGCACGTAAACACGTAATACATGCGCAGCGAAAAAATAAGTTCACCAACAATGAACATTTAATTGCATAATTAAATACGAGTAAACGTAAACAAAATTCTTACAGCAATTCGTACACGGATTCCTCAACTATGATATCCACGTAATAGTCGTTTACTAACTCACACAGATCTGCCAGCGTTGAATCTCCGAGATGAATTTGCTAGAAAAATTATAACCTAGAGATTTTATGGAGAAATATGAATTCAAGTATTATGAATTCCCAAGAGCTCATATATATAGGAGATGATTAACTTAAGTCTCAAGCTAACCTAATTAGGAAATAAAATCCCTAATTTTTATTTAAATAAATCTCTTAGATTTATTTCCCACATATAAATCTCTACGGATTTAAATTCCATATATAACAAATCTCTACGATTTATTTCCATATACATTAAATCCTACAATAATATTTCAAATATTATTATTGGGAATTCTTATTTAATTAAATCCAATTTAATTAAATATTAATAATAATTAATTCTAAACTAATCTATTATTAATTACTTCTCCATAAATTAAATATTAAATCCAATTTAACATTTAATCAACCAACTATAATTAGTAAACAACCTGTTGCGAGTCATTTTTTACGAAGAGTATTATGTGGCTAATTTGATAACGACTTACAAACAAAATAAGTAATCGAACAAGAACACTGTGGGAAGAACCGTAGTTCTTCCCTGAAATGTGGGTGTAGGTATATAAGTGGAATGAGGGAAACATTCCAGTGTCTGTTTTTTTACAATGAAAGGTGAGGTCCTTTATATAAAGAGGACTAGCACGACAAATCATAAGCACGACAAATTGATAAGCACGACAAGTCATGTGCATAAAGCATGACAAAACATATGCGTAAGCACGACAAATCGCGTGGTCTCGGTGGGACCTGCTGACGTGTGATAATTAAATCCTGCTGACGTGATAGCCTTCCTTTAGTTATCGAGCCTTCGAGTTCTCTCGAGCCCGGGCCTTCAGTTCTCTCGAGCCTTCAGTTATCCGGGCCTCCGGGTTCTCTAATGCCTTCATGTTAAAGCCTTGGTGTTCTCTAATGTGTGATAACTGGTGATTTATCGTGTGATTTATCCGAGCAAAACAATAGCCCCAAGATTCGGTTTGTGGCGTTGTTCAGAGCTTGATCTTATTTCATGTCTCGATCAGATTTTATCTTTTGTTGTATCTGTATTCACATTGTTTGCCTCCGAGCTTGCTCAGGTGCCGTATGAGATCTTGATTGTTCAGAATGAGCCCCTGCATAGAGGATCTTACCTTCGTCGTTGATCTAGTCTGTGCTCTTAGAATTGAGGTGAGCCCTTATGTATGAGTCTTTTTACAGGCTCAGATTGGGGAGAGCCCCGTCGACGAAATTTTTTATTTTGAGTGGTTTCGCCGGGGAACCGGGTCACGTCGTCTGAGTCTTTTATGCGTGCTTTCGTGGGAGCCCCCAGACGAAGTCTTTCTATGCTTTCGTGCCGGGGAGCCCCATCGATGAGTCTTTTCTCAGGTTTCATGCCGGGGAGCCCTTCAGCTTGTCTTTTTCGTCTTTGCTCGTCTTTTGGGAGCCCCATCAGCATGAAGGCTTTTTCAGGCTCAGACGAAGTCTTTTTTCGTACTCGATTTCGGGGGGATCCCATCGACGAGAGTTTTTTTCTATGCCTGGGGGAAAATGGTCGTCGTGGGTGGTTTTTGGAGAGAGTCGATGGTATCCCCGCAGATGAGCAGATTTTTCCGAGATAGTTTGGAGAGAGCCAAGAGTTTCAGGTCGAAGAGTTTTGGAGACTTGTCAGATTGGGAGGGATTTATGCCAGATGAAGTCTTTTTCAGGTTTCAGATTTTTGGGAGCCCCATAAATGATTATCAGACGTGAGCCCCATCGATGAAGTCTTTTTGTGCTTTACCAGATAAATCGGGGAGTCCATTGACGAAGGAGCCAAGGAGAGCCCAAAAATGGTCGCTGAAGGGGTGGTTAATTTGGAGAAGCCATGGATCAGATCCACGCCGAGAGGATGAGCAAAGATCTTTATCGAGATAGCTCTTGAGAAGAGCTAAAGATATTTGAGGGATCGAGGAGAGTTTGCGCTGCCAACGCCACCACTTACAAGGCCCGCCGCGAAGCGATCATTTTATCGCCGAGAAGCGCGGAGAATAGAGCTAAAATGGAGGCGGACATCGCCGAACCACTTTCACGAACGCCGGGGCCATTTAATTTTACCCCAGATAAATCGCCTCGATCGATCGCCGGAAGGCGGAGAAGAGCTAAAAAGTCGGATCGAAGGCAAGCAGGTGGGAAAGCCGATAGAGGCGGACCGGCTAAGAACCACGAAAACAAGGAGCCAACATCTCATCGCCGAGAAGGCGGAGAATACTTCGCTAAAACGGCGGACTGGACATCGCCGAGTTAGCGGAAAGCCAACGCCGAGGAGGCGGGTTAGTCGCCGCTTTTGGAAAGTCGATTGATCTTATCGCCGAAGAAGGCGGAGAATATTTTCGCTAAAATGGCGGATCGACATCGCCGAAAGTTATCGGAAAGCTAACGCCGAGGAGGCATGCTGGTCATCGCTGCGGAAAGTCGATGATCTTATCGCCCAGAAGGCGGAGAAATTTCGCTAAAACGGGCGGATCGACATCGCCGACTAGCGTAAAGCCGACGCCGAGGAGGCGGATCGTCATCGCCGCGGAAAGCCGATTGATCTTCGATCGCCGAGAAGACAGAGAATATTTCGCTAAAATGGGGGATCGACATCGCCGAAGTTAGCGGAAAGCCGCCGAGGAGGAGGGCTGGTCGCCGCCGTGGAAAGATTCGATGATCTCATCATGAGAAGGCGGAGAATACTTCGCTAAAATGGTGGATCGACATCGCCGAAGTTAGCGGAAAGCCGACGCCGGAGGAGGCGGATCGGTCGTCGCCGCGAAAGCGGCATTTATCTTCGATAACCGTAGAAGGTTGAGAATATTTCGCTAAAAACGGGCGGATCGACATCACCGAAAGTTAGCGAAAGCCAACACCGAGGAGGTAGGCGGGTCGCCGCCGCGAAAGCCGACGATCTCATCGCCAAGAAGGCGGAGAATATTTCGCTAAAACGGGCGGATCGACATCGCCGACTTAGCGAAAGCCGACGCCGAGGAGGCGGCTGGTCGTCGCCGTGAAAGCCGATTTATCTCGACGAGAAGGCGGAGAATACTTTAAATGGCGGATCGACATCGCCGAAGTTAGCGTAAAGTCGACGCCGAGGAGGCGGGCTGGTCGTCATAGAAATTTGATGATCTCTATCGCCAGAAGGCGGAGAATACTTTACTAAAATGGCGGATCGACATCACCGAAGTTATGGAAAGCCGATGCCGAGGAGGCGGCCGGTCGTCGCCGGAAAGTCGATTTCATCGCCGAGAAGGCGGAGAATACTTTAAAAACGGCGGATTGACATCACCGAAGTTAGTGGAAAGTCGACGCCGAGGAGGGGGCTGGTCGTCATCGCGAAAAAGCCGACGATCTCATCGCCGGAAGGCGAGAATACTTCGCTTAAATGGCGATCGTCATCACCGAAGTTACCGGAAAGTCCGACGCCGAGGAGGAAGGCGCCGTGGTCGCCTTTGGAAAGTATTCGACGATCTCATCGCCGAGAAGGCGTATAACGCCGCCAAGTAGGCCGGGCATAATCGCCACCGAGATGGCGGTATTTCGATCTTAAGATAAGCGGCATAATCGTCGTCGAGAAGGCGGTATTGCGAGTAATCGAATAAGCGGGCATAATCGCGAAAAAAAGGCATAATGCGAATCTTAGATGAAGCGGACATAATAAATCAAGAAAAGACCAAGAGAAGTGCCGAAGGAAGTGGGCATAATCGTCGCCGAGTAGGCGGGCATAATCGCACAAGTGGATTTTTTGTAATTTGGCCGGTAGTGCCCATTTTCTTCTGAATGATTTCGAACACTCCACACATGTAGTGCGTATTGACCTCAAGTCAAAGAAGTATCGCATCGCTCCCACTAACCGAGACACCCGAAGACACATATAGTGGAACTACATCAAACAGTTTCTCGGATGGGTATACCAATACCCTCTAAGGTATTTGTGCATCCATCATGAGTTACCCAGTATCTCGTAGTAAGTGAGATCTCACTACACTCTCTAAGAGTATGATACAGATTGCACACCAATCTCCATTCCATCATCAATATCCCATTCTTGATGATCCTCGACTGGGGCTATTTGAGAATCATGCTTAGGTCATCTGAGTTCTCACTCACTCGATGACAGCAATGACTCAAGGGAACACAGATAAAACAAATGCAAACAATCAAACATAATATTATAATAAGTGCAACGCCATATATTTAATATTAAATAAACAATAATATTAAATTAATACGGAATATTATCTAAGTATTACGTCCTTACAATGGATTGTCTCTAGGACACTAACACTAACAATCTCCCACTTGAACTAGAGCCAATCACCTGCATGTCTAACCCTTAGACCATCAAAGTGTCTAGTGTGTATATGAACACTCAAAGCCTTGGTGAAATGATCAGCCAGGTTATCCTCCGTGGGGACACGTTCTAACTCTATCTCTCCTCTAGCGATTATCTCTTATCAAGTGATAACGCCTCTCATTTTATCTTGTTTCATTATTGGATCTCGGTTCCTTAGCTTACACAACCGCACTAGTATTGTCACAATACAACTTTATTGGACTGCTGGCACTTGGAACTACCCCTAGTTCACTTAAGAAATGTTTTATCCAGACAACTTCTTTGTCAGCTTTTGCCGCAGTAATGTACTCAGCTTCGGTTGTTGAGTCTGTGGTAGTATCTTGTTTAGAACTATTCCAACTAACCGCCCCACCATTGAGAACGAAAACATAGCCCGACCGTGTGATTTGTAATCATCACGGTCGGATTGAAACTCAGATCAAGGCATCCCAGCCGGTTAACTTGACTCGATCGTCCTCCTAAGAGACCAAGAAGCAATCTTTCAGACGCGTCTAAGGTACTTAAGAATGTTCTCGACAAACAATCCAGTGAGGTTCACCCCGACTCATTACCGGTATCTACCGGTGGCGCTAACCATCGCAAATCACTTTAGCACCTTATCTACGTAGGTTGACTGTGACAACCCCAACATCCTCTTGGATATCCCTATGGATCTTGATCCCTAAGATGTAGCAGGCCTCACCAAGATCCTTCATCATGAAGGTCCTTGATAACCAATCTTTTACAGACTGCACAAGA
This sequence comes from Stenogyne calaminthoides, assembly GCA_037126765.1. NCBI lineage: Eukaryota > Viridiplantae > Streptophyta > Magnoliopsida > Lamiales > Lamiaceae > Stenogyne > Stenogyne calaminthoides. The sequence goes on from JBBCBC010000090.1 coordinate 86,513, forward strand.
GGAATGTTGCTTCCCATAATTAGTATTTCATCGACATACACAACTATGAAAACAATATTTCTCCCACTGCGTTTACGATAAACGCATGGATCTTCCGAATTCCTGATGAAGTCAAACAATTTGACAGCTTCATCAAATCGAATATTCCAACTCCTAGAAGCTTGCTTCAGTCCGTAAATGGACCGTTTTAGCTTGCACACAAGATTAGACTTTGGCTTAGACACAAAAACTTCCGGTTGAGTCATAAACACCTCCTTATCAATGTTGCCATTGAGGAAGGCTGTTTTGACATCTATCTGCCAAATTTCATAATCTAGATGTGCTGCTACCGCAAGTAAAATTCGAATGGACTTGATCTTGGCAATAGGTGAGAAAGTCTCATCATAGTCAATGCCTTGGCGTTGACTATTACCTTTTGCTACCAACCTAGCCTTGTAGGTTTGTACCTTACCGTTTGCATCAGTCTTACGTTTGTAGACCCATTTGCAACCTATGGGTTTGACCCCTTTTGGCAATTCAACCAAGTCCCAGACTTGATTTGTGTACATTGAGTCCATCTCGGATTTCATGGCTTCATGCCACTTCTTTGAGTCAACATCTAATGTTGCCTCAGTGTAAGTTATGGGATCGACTTTATCCAGGATCTCCACATCATCATGTTCCTCTACGAGGAAACCATAATATCTAGTGGGCGGATTATGAATCCTAGTAGAGTTACGGAGCTGTGGTTGTGCAGGTTGTACATTCTGATCGTGAAAATTTTGTGGTGCATCGATTTCATCAATGTTCGGAGAGTCCTCAAGAGCAACACTTTCAGATGCCTCTTGGGCGGGAGTTTGAACTATGATGTTCTCATTCAGCCTACTTGGAGTTTGTTGCGAAGGCAATGCAACTCCAATTACGCTTCCACTGGCTGAAACAGGATCACTAAGTGATAAACTTCCACCATGAGAGTTGCTGAATGCTCCCACTGATTCCTTGTCACGTTTCTTTGACAAGATATCAGTCTCTTGATTATCTTGTGGTTCTTGAATTTCTTCAAATTCTATCATCTTACGGCCTTGTTCCTTAAAGACATAGTCTTCTTCGAGGAACCTGGCCTGCCTAGAAACAATTACTGTTTGTTTCTCAGGTAGATAGAAATAATATCCTCTCGTTTCCTTAGGATATCCCACAAGGTAACCCTTTTCACCTTTGGATTTCAACTTATCAGTGAGCATCTTTTTCACAATTGCAGGGCAACCCCATGTTTTGATATGTGAAAAAGTTGGCTTCTTGCCACACCATAGTTCATATGGTGTATGCTCAACCGATTTGGATGGAATTCTATTCAGAATGTAAATTGAGGTTTGTAACGCCTATCCCCATAAGAATGTCGGAAGAGAGGAAAAACTCATCATGGACCTTACCATGTCTAACAAGGTTCGATTTCTCCTCTCGGACACTCCGTTCATTTGCGGTTTTCCGGGAGGAGTCCATTGTGATTAGATTCCATGTAACTTTAAGTAATCCATGAACTCATGGCTAAGGTATTCGCCTCCTTGATCCGATCGAAGAGTCTTGATACTCTTACCAAGTTGCTTTTCTACTTCAGCTTTGAATTCCTTGAATTTCTCAAAAGATTCGAATTTGTGCTTCATAAGATACACATATCCATATCTCGAGAAATCATCAGTAAAAGTGATGAAGTAGGCGAAGTGACCCCTAGCTAGAGTGGGCAATGGTCCACAAACATCACTGTGGATCAATTCTAGAACTTCTTTGGCACGAACCCCTTTCCCAGAAAATAGTTTGTTGGTTATTTTGCCCTTGAGACAAGATTCACAATTTTCATAAGACTCAAAGTCAAATGGGGTTAAGTAGTCTAACTTCCTTAACCTTACAATCCTATTCTCATTTGCATGACCAAGCCTACAATGCCACAAGTAAGTTGGGTTTTCATGATTACTAAGTTTGAGTCATTTTTTTGTATTTAAGAATATTATGTCCACAATGCAACAAGTATAAACCATTCGATAAAGGAGCATTTCCATAAACATCAGCTTTAAGCGAAAAATAACAATTATTGTTTGCAAAATGGAAGGAAAACCCTTCAATGTCTAACATAGGAATAAAAATAATGTTGCGAGTAATAGAAGGAACGAAATAACAATTATTCAGTTCAAGTCTAAATCCAGATGGTAATTCTAAAACATAAATGCCAACATGTTCAGCAGCAACTCTTGATCCATTCCCAACGTGTAGGGCGACTTCACCCTACTTAAGCGCCTGCTTATGCTTGAGACACTGCACATTAGTACAAACGTGTGAGCCACAACCGATATCTAATACCCAGCAGTTAGTATCATTTGTGGACATGTTTATCTCAATAACAAACATACATGTTCCAGAGGCTGAGACACCTTGTGTCTTCTTGTCAGCTGCTAGAACCTTACAGTCCTTCTTCCAATGCCCCTTCTACTTGCAGTAGAGGCATACATCCTTATCCACCCGCTCCTTCTTTTGAATTCCACCTTTGAGCTTAAGGAAGCTTGGCTTAGAGCCTTTCTTTGCCTTGCCTCTTCGCTTCTTCTTTCCTTTCGGGGCAGAAGAAGTAGAGGCACTCACCATGAGCACGGGTTTTTCCTTAGCAGTGGAAGACTCAAAGGTCTTTAGCATGTTATGCAGCTCGGGCATAGTCGATTCCGTCTTATTCATATTGAAGTTTACAATGAAACTCGAATATAAATCGGGAAGCGACTGAAGAATGGCATAAACAACAACGTTGGTCTTGAGCTCAATGCCCAGACGACCAAGTTTCTCGATTAGCCCAATCATCTTCAACACATGAGGAGAAACCTTCCCTCCCTCCTCAGACAATCGACATCTAAACAGATCTCTTATCACTTCATAAATCTCGGAACGAGATTCAGAATCTAAGAGATCCTTCAGATGCTTAATCATCTCGAAGGGAAGCATCTTCTCATGCTGCCTTTGCAATTCGGGGGTCATCCCGAGTAGCATAACACACTGATCTTGGGAAGCATCCTCTTGATGCTTCTTCGAATTCTAGGCGTCAAACGCTTTAGCCTCTTGAAGACCGATCTCGGGGGTAGCGAGGATTGGCGTGTCCAACACGACTAATGTTTTTCGCTTAACCACCAAACCCACGTTTTGATTGCGGTCGAGAAAATTTGGCCCAGCCAATTTGTTCGTTTCCAAAACGCTTCTCAGTGATAAGTTATTCATTTCAACAATCCTAGAGAAATAAAATAAAACGGGAATTAAAACACGTGATTCCTATGATCAATATTCAACAATCAAAATAAATATGGTCTTTCAAATTTATTTTGTCCCCATTATTTTCACATATTCAACGACCTCATCGGAAGAATACGAATTTATATCTAATATAAATCATAATGGACTAGGATCCACATTCCTACTATCATAATATCTACTTGGGCTGATTACTATGACAACAGAACTGGTAGGTTTTCAAACCAATTGCAAAACTGCAATTCCTAGTTGATTGAGCCCAGTTCAATCGGATGCCCCTTGACTTTCGTTTTCCTGCTTGGGCTGGTGAAACAAAGTTAAGTTGATTTATAACCATCAAGCGGCGACACTTCGTGTCTCTATAAAGGTCCCGTTAGATGTAGATCCGAGCAAAAGACTTGGGCCTTAAATATTACCTTTAATTTTGATGGAAGCCATCGTTCAACATAATGAAAATCATATTTTAGTGAGGAGCGTTTTTAAGGCGGGGTATTAATTGCTTAATCGAGATCCAACATGTTAATCTACATCACATTTGAGCAATTATTGGGTGCCGCCTACCCAAACATGATTTCACACATACTAACACGTATATGAGCACCGTCTACCCAAGCATTTAATACGGTCCGATAGATATTGGGCGCCGCCTACCCAAACAATTATAATGCGGACTATAGATGCGTTAACGAATTATTAAATAAGTTAACTAAGTGGGAATTTAATAATTTTCAAGATTTATTGAAATTTAAAATCCAATTTAAAATCAATTATAAAATTAAACAATTATTAAACATTAACAATTAATCCAATTAATTGTAATTAAAAGTCCAACTTTAAATTTTATTTTAAAATTAATCTTGTCAATTTTAAAATACCAAATTTTGATCATTTTATTTATAAGGGCTCAAATGCAATTTCAAAAATTGCATAGGAGGGTCTCGCCAAATCAAATTTGCTAGATGGTCCTCCTTTCATCATCACCCAAATTCTGGCAACATCTAATCTGCAGTTTGGGACATCCGGTCTTCCAAAATCCAACAAGCAATTCATCAATCACAGTTTTTAGAATTAATCTTATCAATTCATCAACATATTCGAGTCCAACAAGGTGATTAATTAGACTGTTCGAGGGATTCTCAAGGAACAAAAACGAAGAACAGTAGCAGGCATAAGCACATCGGCCCAAAAGTTTGCAGCCGTGTGCGCGGCCGCTACTGCGACGGAGCTCGTGTGGTGTCTCGTCGCCGAGTTACTCGAGCGCATCCGGGTCAAACCCATGCCTCGGTATACGTGCACGAAATAGCCCCACGGTTCAAGTCAGAGGGACGATTCAAGATGCGAGACATCGCCGCCGTACGGAGTAGAGCATACCTTCACCCGAGGGCAAGGAGACCTGTCGCATCATTCGATTTGAACGAGGCAATAGCATGCCGCCCGCGGATCGAAGACGAAGCAAGGGACGCGCTGCCACGAATCGAAGCAAAACAGTGGCGCGTCGCCACGAATCGCATTGAGACTGGTGTGTGTCACCGCGCAACAAAGATGAATAGAGGAGCACCGCCGCATATCGCGCAGACGGCAGTCGCCCGCTGCGTCGCGGAGTCGCACGACCATCGCGAGTCGCGGCGCGAAGCCGCCTTCTCAAACGATGTTGCGGTTAGCCGTCACCAAGCGAAGCGGCGCCGTGTGGACGAGGACGGAAGCGGAGCGGCAATTTTGGGTTTACGAACCCTAATTCGCTAGAGCGTCGCAGGGAAGGAGATGAAGAGCCCTAAAGGGGTTTTAATCAAACAACATATGAACCCCCAAATAAAATCAATTAAGGGTGCGGTCTGTTCTAAACAGCCGTACCCATCACATATATAAAAAAAACATTTTCAAAAAACTTTTATTTATGCAATTATACAAGAGTCTAAAGCTCTGATGCCACTGTTGTATTGTAGAAGCACGTAAACACGTAACACATGCGCAATAGAAAAATAAGTTCACCAACAACGAACAGTTAATTGCATAATTAAATACGAGTAAACGTAAACAGAATTCTTACAGCAATTCGTACACGGATTCCTCAACTATGGTATCCACGTAACAGTCGTTTACTAACTCACACAAATCTGCCAGCGTTGAATCCCCGAGATTAATTTGCTAGGAAAATTCTAACCTAGAGATTTTATGGAGAAATATGAATTCACGTATTATGAATTCTCAAGAGCTCATATATATAGGAGATGATTAACTTAAGTATCAAGCTAACCTAATTAGGAAATAAAATCCATAATTTTTATTTAAATAAATCTCTTATATTTATTTCCCACATATAAATCTCTACGGATTTAAATTTCATATATGACAAATCTCTACGATTTGTTTCCATATACAGTAAATCCTACAATAATATTCCAAATATTATTATTGGGAATTTTTATTTAATTAAATCCAATTTAATTAAATAATAATAATACTTAATTCCAAATTAATTTATTATTAATTACTTCTCCATCAATTAAATATTAAATCTAATTTAACATTTAATCGACCAACTATAATTAGTAAACAACCGTTACTTGTTGTGTGACCCATGGACCCTCATATATCAAGCAATTAATCAAACTAACGGTCTTAATTGAACTCTAGACAATAAATCAGACATTCTCAATATACGAGATACGTTGCGAGGAAATGTGCAACTACCTGTAACTGAAACATGGGCTATTACGATTTCCTCCTTCCATTCACAAATACTCGATTAAGTCTTGAACATGATGAAGTGTTATTCAAATAACTTAATCAATTTATCTCTAATCACTAATTGATCACTCGTGTCACACTTGGCCACAAAGTCCAAGTTGACGTGCATTGACCAATGACTTTGATCCAATTATGATGAGAATATGAGTATTCTCTCTAAATTCACTTTGAGGAATGAATCTTTTTCTTGGCTCAACTACCACGCACATGCACTTCGTGATGAAATCCAAGCCATATCTACCCATGGAAGGGTGCAAGCGTCGGTCATGGTCAAAGTTCATCACTCCACACATGTCGTGCATATTGATCTCAAGTCAAATGAGTATCACATCGCTCCCACTAACCGAGACACTCGTAAACACATATAGTGGAACTACATCAAACGGTTTCTCGGATGGGTATACCAATACCCTCTAAGGTATTTGTGCATCCATCATGAGATACATAGTATCTCGTAGTAAGTGAGATCTCACTACACTCTCTAAGAGTATGATGCAGATCGCACACCAATCTCTATTGCATCATCAATATCTCATTCTTGATGATCCTCGACTGGGGCTATTTGAGAATCATTCTTAGGTCATCTGAGTTCTCACTCACTCAATGACAACAATGATTCAAGGGAACACATACAAGAACAAATACAGACAATCAAACATAATATTCTAATAAGTGCAACGCCATATATTTAATATTAAATAAATAATAATATTAAATCAATACTGAATATTATCTGAGTATTATGTCCTTACAATGGATTGTCTCTAGGACACTAACACTAACAAAAAATGCAATCAGTTGCACTCTGGTCTAAGATTTGAAGAATCTGGCCCATGATTCAACTTTATCGGCCAGGGGGCACGTAACATACACATTAATAATACAACACTACATCCGCTCCGAACCCCATAATCCGTTCACCACAACCGCACCGCTCGTATGCCAACTGCTCAAAACCGACAATTTCTCTACATTCCATATAGAAATCATAGGAACAATGGCCAAGGAGTTCTTCCAGCACAATTAAACGGCTTTAATATTTACTTTTAGGGGGTCAAGAAAAGAATACATTCATAATGTGAATATATACACATGGCGAACCCGGATTATCTTTCAAATATTAAACCTGCATGAACACCAAAGAGATGCATTCAGATTAACCATGTTTTTTTACCAAACTTGTAGGGCGATCAATAGTTATAGGCTAAGCATGCAAAGAAGATACAAGAGCTTCCAGATGAAGATGAAAACATTTTATTAAGACTATTCTTTTTGTGTAAAAAATAGTCAGAGCTCACAATAACTCCTAATTGAAACTGTTCGTAGGCGTAAGCCTCCCTCATTGATATTTGAAATTATCACTCGTCTTTGTGATGCAAAACAGTAGGCATGCTAATATTACCATTGAGAGCAGCGTGATAAACTCGTTTTTCTGCCAACCCAATATCTGAAAGAATCAAATTGCCCTGCATTGTACAGCAACAATTATTATTTTTAAATAAATGTAGATCTCAACTATTAAGTGAATGCCAATTTTTAGGCCTTAATATTCAATTTCAAAAAGTCAGCAAATTTATAGGCTGCTCTTGATTTCAAAAAAGATGATGACAATCAACAGTTTATTAAAAAAGCAAATACTTCTATGCACCAGTTGCACCGGGCAACTCAAGTGCATATTTTAATGGTAGTTGTTTTCACTTAAAGGTATTAGTTGCTCAATATTAGTTGTTTTCACTAAAAAGAATTACTAGATGTTTTCATTGACCAGTATTAGTTGTGCCCCAGCTGCACCGTGCAACTGACCCAAGTGTTACTCATTTGAATGACCTTGAGAAAATACTACCTCATGAGCCATTAGCTGTCTCACATTCTCCGCGTAAAGCCTAGGATCTTTCGTCTCTTGTTCTGAGGGGTGATAAACAGGTAACTTCAAAACTTCAATGTAATTCACAAACTGGCATAGAAGAAGAACAACATGACGCACCTGCACAAGATGCATACTGAATCAATATAATAATTCAATTAGTCAAATTGTGACAGCAGAGGTACTCCTCATTCATTAGCAAAAGCTATGAAAGTTTTATTCAAGAATCAACATCAATTCCATAATAAACAGGCAAAGTTACTATTCTGATATAACATATATTAATGATTAAAAAGAAATGTTGGCAGATGTGGAATGTATAACATTAAGAAGATAGAGAATTACATATAAGATAATTCAGCATATAAGCTAAGATGGGGCTTGGGAGAAGTGAACACTCAAGCATATGTCATCAAGAAGAGTCCATTGACAGAAGAGCATAATAAAACTAAAAAGCACAAAAATAACAACTTACCCCAGAAATCGAGTCCCACGCAGGACTGAATCTCTGGTAAGGATATCTTAAAATGATGGGAACTACTGGAGTCTTTGCCAAAAAAGCACCAGTCTTGAATGGCAGGAGGTAGTCTCCATTTGTGGTTGTGCCTTCTGTTGAAGAACCAAAAGAATTATGAGTCTACAAATTCATAGATCCTTTAAGACAGGGAATCATCTACAGATGAAAATACGCAAATTTGCAGGACCGAGAGCCGCAGAAGGTAAATATTAAGATAGAATATGCCAAAAAATTACCAATATCCTTAACTCCTTTTTTATTTTAAGAGAGACTATAGTATCGCCATTACATCAAACATAAATCACAGTCTCCTTGTTTGACTTTCTCGAAATTGATTCCTTTGTAGGCAAGATTGGTGTATCAAACCAAAGTGGAGACACGGACGACTAGCCTCAGACCAGTTTAGAATAAATTTGTTGAAGAAACAAAAGGGCCAGAAAATGAATATTGTAAAAAACACAACCTGGGAAAAGCATCATTTTTGGAGCGTGCTTATTTTTATGAGCTTCTCGAACTCTTTCAGTGATGAGACCAGCAAACAAAGAGCAAATTCATAAATATATAACTAAAATCAAAATTTCTTCACATTTTGCAGGAAAAAGGTGGGGATAATCATAGAAGACAGAAAGTTTTACCTATAGAAGACAGAAAGTTTTACCTATATTGACTCAGTTTTCTTTGTATTCATGTAAACATAATCACTATTTGTTTCTGAGCCCAGCTATCTTATACGAGTTAGGCTAGGCTTTGTATGCTTGAATTGAGCTCATTAATCGAACAATATTTTTAAAAGATGGAATCTAATAGAAAGATATATTTCTGTGTGCCCCAAAAAAATGTGCAAGATGTGCTATTTATCTGGCATCAGACATATACAACCAAACGCGGCATTTTATCTCCTATAAAGTTGTTATTTTATTTTCTTCTCTCCTAATATGAACATCCACAATTGGAACAAAGAAGGAGTATAATTTTCAGACTCTCTTGAAAGTTAATTCACTTGAAAGAAAGTGTACCAGAGACTCCCTTGAAGTCTGCTGATTTTAACTCGTGCTGCACAAAGATACAACCGAGACACTTGCTGTAATGTAAGACATGGAAACCGTTTAAAGTGTTAACGCGAATTTTTACATTATATGAAAAGGATAGTTGAAAGAAGATAACGATCCATAAATGAAAGAGAAAGGGAGTAAGCAAGACCTAAGTTTTTATAAATATGCTTTACTCTGATATTTTCTCATGTAAAAAAACAAAAAAAATAGCAGATGGGTATATATCCAAACAAGCAGAATAAAAAAACTTGACTTAATGTTTTGAAGTGCACAAACCAACCTTATAAGTCCAACAAGAGGAAGTTTAGCCACGGAACTCTTCAGCAACAAAATTACAAAGCATAGTCAACAAAAGAATAGAATAAAGATGTTAAGTACACTGCATTGAGCAAAGAAATGCCTCCTTAAAGGCATACAAATACAGTTAAGTAGAAGCTTACTCACCTTTGAAACAAAGCTTGGAAAAGAGGCAGACGTGTGATATAATATATCTAAGTAAGATACATGATTGGACACAATAGCCCCGGGGTTTTCCACCTCCTCCTTATCTGCAGACTGAAAAGATTGAATAAAGCGTGAGACAGTATAAGATCCGGCACCTTCAAAAAACCAAATAGTCAGTTGAGAATTAACCAAGACAAAAGTAACCCAATCAGTAAATACTAGTCCTAATTAAAGATGACATACAGAGAGTAATGTATCGCCACATAAATTTATCATAAGAAAGATAATGGCAAGTGTATCTTGAGCTTGATACCGCAAGTCTACAATCTTGAATGCTTATTTTAGAAAATTCCCTGTAGCCATAAGCAATGGAAGTGTCAAATGAACTGCCTTTTAAAGAGTGCAGTATCAAATTAAAATATCTATAACCAAATATGTGAGTACAACGCAAAAATCATTCTGAAATTTCAGATCCATTTGAAAATAATAAATATATGAGACATGTGATTTGTCTCGCATTGAATTTTATGTTTGATGAATAGTAAAAGGTGCATTTGGATTTTGTATATCTTTGGCACAGTGGATTTTGTAGGATGATGAACAATTGTGTATTGGAAATTGTGTGTAAAGTAGAAGAGAGAGTAGTGTGTGTGTAAAGTTAGACAATAATAATAAAAAAGTGGGTGATATATGATTGATAGTGTATTGAAAACTGTGTTTGAAAAAAGTAAAGCAGGTGTTTTATAGGTATTATAGAGTAGAATATTAGAAGATCTAAAAACCTATACCAAAATCCTAGTAAAGAAATGAGGATTTGGATTTGAAATAAAGAATGTAAGGGTGGGAAGCCTCATGCTTAGTAGGGTAAAACTATCTGTCTTGTTTCTTTATCCTCACGATGGGTCAATGATTCTTGTGCCACAAATCACATGACTGTAATCCAAATCTCTTTACTAATTTCTATACTTAAATTTTTCAAGTCATCTTAGTTAGCAGGTATACCTAAAATATCTTAGTTCTGGCATAATTAATTCCACGTCACCAATACTTACGCTGAATTACAACTCATATATGTCCAGTAAAATCTTGAGAACTGATAACAGCAAAGAATATATCTATGTCTTTTTATAGGCTTATATGACCCAAAATGTGATTCTTCGTCAGTGTTCATCAGATTAGTGACTATACTAATTGTATAAATAATGCAACTCCTTTCCTATCAAGATAAACAATCATCTACTCTGATAACAAACCCAATCTTCAGATTCTGACATTCTGTGTTCCTACTTACTAGCAGAATACCTATTATATTATGACCTTTGTCCTAGCCAATCCTGCAAATGCACACAAGGCAGGGAAATAATGAATTGGTATATTTTCATTCAAATTTATTCTCATCTCAGATAACACATTGGCCTTTAAGTGTTCCATGAAATTCACCATACATTTTCTATATCACCAGAGGAATTAACTGTTCCATTCTCCTTATTCAAAAGTTAAGCCAAGTTTACATTCAATATTGTTCCATGGTCTTATCACATTGACCAATTCATTACACCTCGAATTCATTTACCAAAACTCAAAATAAAATAAAACGCATCGACACTAAACAATAAATAGGACTATCTGCAATGACTTGGTGTATTTTCATACAAACTGATTCAAGTCCTGTTTAAGTACTAATTTAACATGGTAAAACACTATCCATGGCATTCAAATTAGATTTCCTATATCACATGAGATATTAACTGTTCCATTCTCCCTATTCAAAAGTAAAGCCAGATTTCCTTTCAATATTGATTCATGATCATATCACATTCACCAATTCATCAAAACTCAAAATCAAATCAAACACATTGACACTAAACAATAAATAGGAAATCAGTTCACAACAAAAAATTATACCTCACTGTTGAGCCCGCCATCGACATCAATTCCAACGCTAATCTCGGAAATCCAATAGAAGCCGAAAACAAAGAGCACAACCCTCGCCAGAAACCTACCGATCTGCACAATCACCGCCCTCCGCCACCCCCCAATGTGGGCGTAATCCTCCTGGTCATCCTCCCTGTTCGGATCTATAAACGCCGTGCAAATCCTACAAATCACGTAATAAACAACCAAAAGCGTCATCGCCGTCAACACTCTCATCGGAAGCAGGAACATCAGGCCCAGCCCTAGTAACAACTTTTCTGGCCACGGGAATTCCCCCCGCCCCATCGGCCCGTACACGTCGTTCCGTACAAATGCGGCATATTTTTTCTCCATCTCCTCGATTGATAGGTTGGATACCGGCAATTCGGGCCGCGGCGTTTCGGGTTCGGGCTTGAGGAGTGGGCGGGCATCGGTGGAGGCGGGTGGATCACGAGCTAGGTCTTTGAGCTCGGAATCCATTGATGATTTTGATGAGGTTGTATTCAATGGAGAGATGATTCTGGTTTCGATCAATTTCTTGTTGTTTTTTGGGGGTTTTGTTTTTTAGCAGGACGCCATTGCAGTTATGATCGTGGAGGAATGTGTGATGTGGCGAAGTGAAATTTGATGCAACTGAGTTGCAGTTATGACACGCGCGTGGGCACCTGAGATCTTACTGATTTGACGTTTATTGCTTGGAGGTGCAAGCGTCGTACTCGTGGTGTAGTGCGAAGGAGGCATGCTATATACATGAGTTGAACTATTTCCACATATTAACAAACCCGATTTGACATTGCTGCTGTCGCGTGCCAACCGCGACAGAGTTGGTGTCTGTTCAACGCGACAAAAAATGCATCTATCGCGTTGACTATGCGGCATAATTTTTTTTTTTTTGGAATTTTTAATATTTTTTTTGACAATTTTTTTAATTTAAAAGTGTATTCAAAGGAGTGAAAGGAGTGTTTTGCAGTGGCAATTTGTGAAGGCGAAATGAGTTATATAAGGTGAGATAAAAACCTTAGTAATCAGTTTATATAGTGCTTCGGTTTAAAATATTTTAATCAAAATATATTTTCTATTAATTTACGTTTAATGTTTTTTTTTGGAAAATATCAATGCAAATGATTCAAAATTAAAAGAGATAAAATACTTGCACGATTCAGTATAAATAAAAAATATCACTATTTAACAAGAGATAAAAAATTAAAATATTAATTTATCATATGAAACAATTAAGTAGAAATAAATAATTCATCTAACATTAAAAAAAAAAAAAAAGTGTACTACTGATTGTTATTATCGTCATCAGGGTTGTTGGGTTGGTTTTGGTAATATTGTTGAAATTGGGCTCCGTCCCACCACCAACCAGGAGGTATTTCTTGGGCGAATTGTTCAGGGGCATATGCATGTTGTTGTCCCCAATATGCAGGATTGGGGACCGGTGCGGTACCGACATGATGGGCAATCACGTTAAGTCCAGGCATTATATAATCTGGACATTGCGGATCATCACGAGCTTGATTCATCAATGTATGCGTGTGTTGCCTCACGTGTCCCAATATTTGTTGTGCTGACCCCGCCATAGCATTGACATAAACATTGTTTTCACCGTGTGCAGGGTTGTGCACTCTCAGATGTGATATGTTTGCGTACCATATCGGATAATCCGACGTTGTACTATTCGACACTATAGCTTCGTCACCAAGCTGCCCGAGATGGTAATTATGATTTGCCATCTCGTTCCAATATGCCACCGTAGGCCCATGCACCTTTCTATAGCTTTTTGCCTTGGCACCCAATCTAGAAAGATTATGATCGAAGTCGAACGGTGCTGGGGGTACGGACTGAACTCTCCCATATTGCCTTGCAACCCTCTTCGGCATATACCCTTCGGCGAAGTCAAGAAAATGAATGCATCCATGAAATAACGATACCGGCGGGATAGACGATGGACTGCGAATGGAGTCCATTTGACCTATAATGTAAGTAAAATATTTTTATAAGATATGTTGTTAAGGTACTTAAATTATAAATGACGTTATTACTAGTAAGATGTATTGAGAATATGAAACATACATGACTCGACGGGTAATTATCCAATAGTTTGAGATAATGTAACAGATCCTGTGGCCTGGAATTGAAGGTTTGGGACTTGTTCCATTGCAATGCTTTTGGAGCCTCAGGGTTATAATACGTAGCTTCACCGCGTTTGGGCAACTCAGTGAAATACTCGTATATCCAGCACTGAAAAATTTAAATGAGTCTTGAGTTATTATATGTAACAATATATTGATAACAGTATATTAAATATCATTCGAGATATTATTGAAATTGAAATTTTACCTCAAGTAATGTCAAGCAGCCCGAAATCTGTGCCACTTCACTTCTGGATGTTATTCCAAGCTGGCGATATAAATAAGCCAATGTTGCAGCTCCCCATGCATAGTGAGGTACATAATCGAGATCATCCAACACCTTTAGATAATCTACAGGGATAGAATCACGTGTTTTATCAACAAAGAGTGTAGCCCCCATCAAGTACCAAAGGTAACCTCGAGCAATGGAGATATCGGTGAGGTGCACATCATTACACTCGTCTTGTATGTTGCCAAGTGGTGTGCTTTTTTCATTATCTCCCCTATACCCGCATCTAGCAACCAATGCATCGTCAATACGTCCACTTCTTGAGACGACGGGAAGGTCATTTATGTTCAAGCCTACATTGGAAAAAAGTTATTTTTATGACAAGTTAAATTAATTAATGAGTATGTACAAAATCTGATTTATTAAAAATAAAGTTCATTTTCAGTTTACCAAGAATAGCATTAACGTTGTGGAGTGTGATCGTCATCTCCCCGAAAGGCATATGAAACGTGTTCGTCTCAGGGTGCCACCGCTCGACGAATGCTGTAATGAGGGGCATGTTGTGGGAACGCAACATGTATTGCCCGAGACCCTCTAATCCAGAATTTTGAATTAATTGAAAGAAATGATTGCCTTGATTGAATGGATTATGCGTCCATCTATCAAGAGATCTCACTCGAGTCTCGGAACCAAGGACCTTAAGAAACGTCAACATATTTTTTACATAAAAATTAACTCGTTAATTTACATATCGTAATACGTATGAAATAATAAAATTAAAAAAAATCAAGTATTTTACTTACAGGATCATCCCATATTTTTTTGGCTTTGTGTGTTTTGAAAGCACACAAGACACTTGGATTAGCAGGTCCTCCGTCTATGGCCGTCGTCGTCAACCAATCACTACGTTGTCGTGAGGATGAGGATGACACTTGTGTTGCCTGCGGAACATTTTCGTATTCATCCTCATACTCTTGTTGAGCGGAGTGATGAGACGTAGAGGGAACATGGGGACTGGAGTGGTGAGAGGGAATCGAGTGATGAGATGTAGACGCGCCCATATGAGATGTAGACAATTGCAGCATAGTGTAGGAGGAGATGAACAAATCAATGGCGGGTGAGTCTAAATTGGGGAATCCTATTGGGGAATCATTATGTGTGTGTGCAGGTGCAGGATGTGAACCATACTGCACCGGAATAGACTCCTGGTCATTATACAGTGGTTGAGCAGGGGTGTTTAGATCGAAACCTAAGAATGTACTCCAAGAAAAGTTGCCCTGATCGACATTGTTTTGTGGAAATTCAAATTGTTGTGCACTTTCATTTCGTTGCGCACGTTGTTAAACAAGAACACATCAGTGGCAAACTCTACATAACTGGGTGCAATCGGAGCAAGCTGGGCGTTCCATACTAAGGAAAAAAATTAATGGTTATTCAACTAATACCTTACATCAATTCAACACAATTAATCTGTTGAAAAAAATGCATGTGCCAAATATATTATGTGTAATTCAATGCATGTATAATTTTTACCTCAAGTAATTTATATTTCTATTTCTATCATATTATAATTTTTATGCATGTATAATTTTTATCTATCATTTATATTTCTAATTTTATAAACACAATTTCCAACAAAGTATATAAAAACACACGATTAAATATTCCAAAATTATAATTAAACTGCATGTATTAAACGTCATGTATGTATATATAAAATTAAACAATTTTACAATTAAAAAATTCTAAAATAATACTTTACAACAATTAAACTAATACCTAAAACACACCTTGAAGATGGCGGAGGCGGTCGGAGTTGAATATGGCGTAGGCCGTCGGAAGTGGCGACAAGATAGCGGCGGCGAACGGAGCCTGCTGTTAATGAAAAACAGATTGAGTTATTACGTGTCGGAAAGTGAAACAAGACAAGAAAATATTATTAAAAAATAAATTTCAACTCCGGGAAGTCGGCGGCGATCGGCGGCGGTCGACGGAAATATATAGTGAAATTGAAAGGAGTGAAAGAGTGAAAAATGAAAGGAGTGAAAGAGTGAAAAATGATAAGAAGTGAAGTAATTTGGGTGTATATATAGAGGTATGACCGAAATAAAAAAAATAAAATTATTGGAGCCACGTGTCGCGCACCGCAAGCGACAGAACCGCAATCTGTCGCATCTGACATGCAAAACAGAAGCCTGCTGTCGCCTCTGCCATGCGACACAGACGCCTGCTGTCGGCTCTGCCATGCGACACAGTGGTCTGTCCCAGAAATCAGCTTTAATTTGAATATTGTTGACCGAAATTTGAGTTTTATAATGTATTGGATCATTATTAATACTATCTAATGATGTAAATTAAATAAAAAATTTATCATTATCAGTACTGAAAATATTAATATTATTAAATAATAATTAAATTTTATTAGTATCGTTAAATGTTAGTATTAAAATAAAATAATAATTGTTAAAACGATCTTGTTAAACTATTAATAAAAGCAAATTTTGCGTCCACGAAATTAAAAATAACACGATAACATTAAACGATCTTAAAAATACCACGATGTTCCTTAAAATTCAACGACATAAATTAAAATTCAAACGACAAAAATTAAAATTCAAATACAACTAATTGGACTACATGTCCTAATCAGTTTCATAGGACTCGTCACTTTCTTCAGCACTACGTGGAGAGTCCTCACGTGGAGTGTAGTCTAGTTCAACCTCATCATCACTACTGTCCTCACCGGGGACTTCTCCCGGATGAACCCATGGAACCGATAGCTCGTATTCATGATCGGTTTCTCGTACACACCAGTGGCTGAACAGTAAGTTTAACGATAGGTATAGTGGGTCGCCATGGGTCAAATACGCAGCCGACATTGAGTTTTTCTACACATTATAGATGAGTAAATTTATCAAAAAACAATACGAAATTAGATAAACATAAGTACAATCTTCAACATTTACCTCGATCAAACTAGTCCAAGTGTCCGGGTGTGCATGCATGAGATTTGACGATCTATCCCAAACTATATTTGGAAGCAGGATGATGTAACCGAAAAGCCTCCAACGTCGTCGCAATTTTTTGACTCTCATTTCAACAGCGGGAGAAAGTAACATCAAACCAAACAATACATTTATGTGTCGTGTAGCACCAACTATTGAAATCATATTGTCACGGTTCCAAAACCAACGACCATCTCTCTTCTCTCTTATGAGAAAATCCACCAGAGACTTAGTTACCTCTTTAGTCCACAATTCATCATATAAAAATGAATCTTGTTGACTCATGTTTGAACCAGCAAATATTTGTAATTGTGGCTAAATTTTTATAAGTCATGAATTATAAAATATGATACTCCATCGTTTAAATAGAGAATGAAAAAATACAGTAATAATCATTAATAGGTTGCGAAAAAAAATAAAAAAAAATTCCACGCGTGTCGCACCTGACACGCGACAGCAGGGCCTTCTGTCGTATGATCCATGCGACATGTGGTGGACCTGTCGCCTCTGGCACGCGATAGCAGAGGTCTGTCGGCGCGTCGCCCGTGCGACAGCAGTCGCCTACAGTCGCGCCTGCCACGCAACACGTGTCATCTTTAACCACATGCTACGTCCCATCCGGCTCCGTAAATTTCACGTTCGTAAATTTCGCAGTATAACAGTATATTCAAGATATATATATATATATATATATATATATATATATATATATATATATATATCCCACCTCCGCCATTTTAGTAGTAGCCACCAAGGATTTCTTTGAGTAGTAGCAATCAGTGAACCTTCTCCCTTTCAGTACTGTATCAGCCAATTCACCCACTTCTACTTCAATTCAAACATCTTCTCTATCCATTTCTCCTTAAATTAAAAAATCCTCTATATTAGCCAAAAATCTTACAAGTATTATTATATAAAATGAGTTCTTATCATGATGCTGAATATATTTCCGAAGATCTCACTTCCGAATTTATTACTCCTGAAGAGGGTTTAATTGGAAAAGAAGGTGTTGCGAATTTTTTTAATAGCGTTGCTAGTTACAAAAACATCACATTGTGGATTCGTGATTCTTCTTCAACACGCGTAAGGTATTTATGTACTGAAGGTGACAAATATACACCTAAAAAAACTAAGAATGAGCGAAATACAAAAACCCAAAGAAATTTATGTCCTTTTTGTTTAGTTGCAAAGGTTACGGATCCTTTACGTGATATTTGGGAAATCGATGTTTTAAACGGGACACACAATCATCGATTTTCAAAATATGCAGAGGGTTCGAAACTGGGTAAATTAACTTCAGAGCAGTACAAACAGGTACATTATCTAGTATCAATGAATGTCGCTGCTAAAGACATATTGACATGTATAAAGAAATGCGATCCCAACAATTCTACGGACGCAAAGAGAATGTACAATGCTATTTACAAGATAACGACAGAGGACCGGGTTGAGCTTAACTCAACGCAAAACTTCATACGCCTACTGAAACAACGTAATTACAGGTATAAATACATCTTTTACAAATTTATACTTGTTTTATAAATTATGTCATTTTCATAATTACAAGCATGTATTTATATTTTTTTACTAGCACATTTAAAAAATGTGTAATTATATTATTTCGCTTTTTTACACATTTTCTTAGTTTAAAAAAAATAAATAAAAAATTGATTAGTTTTTTTTTTAATTAGGTACCAATTTAGGACCGCGGATGATAGCAAAGAATTCATGGACATTGTTTTCAGCCACCCTTGTTCGGTTGTAATGGTCAACACTTATCCGAAAGTGTTAATCATCGACACTACATACAACATGAACAAATACGATATGCTTTTTCTTGAGGCAGTTGGGGCGACAAGCACTCACAAGACGTTCACCATTGCATACGCATTTATGTTCCGTGAAACGCAGGAACACTTAGAATACATCTCCTTCTCCTAATGATTGCGTATGCGTGGGGGCAGCGACGTCTGCGACCACTACTCTGTCTATCGCCACACGATGCTTAAAATATATATATATATAAAATATATATATATATTTTTTTCTTATTGCGACAGAAAAATGTTTTTTTTTAATATACGTAATTTACACATATTTTATAACTTCACAGTTATAACGACATTATAGTGACATATTTTTAATATTAAAGCGACATATTTTTTTTATAGCGACAAAAAATGTAATTAACTAATTAAACATATTAATTAATATTAAGGATTAATTAATTAAAAATATTAAGCAGTCTTAAGGATTAAATTTAATATAATTTTAATTTATAATAAACATAAATTTAATACATTTTTAATTTATAATAAACATAAATGAAATTTAAATATCTTTTCCCCAATCTAAGCACGGTCTCTTTTTTATCCGTGACCCTTCAACATCTAATTGGAGGTTTCTCCATCCTTGACGCATGAATGTTGCACAGACTTTGAAAAATATTATTCTGAAATCAGCTGGATCTCCATTAATCCTGAATTTACCCTGCAATTAAAATAATAAAGATTTTTATTAAGATATATAGTTTTACTAAATAATAATAATAATCGTAAAATGAAAACGTGATTAAACCTACTGCGAATATAGTCCACATGTGTTCCCGGCACTCGAAAGGAACCATGGGCCAGTTTGTCCATTTTGTGTCAAGGTACTTGCAGCATATACACCGTACCACGATATTGACACAATATCCAAACCATGCGATAAAATTGTTTTGTCCAACGTTATTTAGAACAATATTATTTATAAAAATTTCAAACGATATATATTATTTAAAAAAATTAGATTACCTCCCGTCTTTGTCCAACCATAGTAATGGCGGGGATCTTTCCAAGTTGTCCACATTGTTATCATTCTCTGATGTTCTTCTTTTTTCACTCATCTTTTAATAAGATATACAAGTTGTTGGTCCCGGTGAAAACGAGTGTCACACGTGTATGGGGGAATACACGTGTATAGTGATTTTTCAACTTTTAAAACTTAACTGAGATCAATGAGTCAGGTTGTCCTGAGATTCAGTCCTGAGAAACACAAATTACCCTGAGTCAAGAGTCTACTGAGACAAATAACCCTGAGCGGCTTTCAGAGACTTCAAATTAGCTCAACTAATTCTGAAAAACTTCAGAGTCCAAATAAGCTTGGAGTAGATACTAATCTTACTGACTACTCAGGAGAGTTTATCAGTTTGACAATTATCTATACTAGCTTATCTAGGGTGCGGGAAGTGTAGGCCCTAAGTTTATACTCGTTTTACTTTGCTGAAAATCTTTTCTTAATAAAACAGTGGTTAAGGTTGTGATCAAGTTAATGCAAGTTCAGTGGATTGATTCCAACGGAATATCAGAAATGCTTTCAGTGAAATATGCAACAAGTAATAATGCAAAGCAAACAACACAGCAAGTTATAGTGGTTCAGAGGCTCAAGCTCCTACATCCACTCTCTCTGATCTTCAGAGAAATTCCTTAACTCACTTCTTCTACTACCTCAAGCTTTTAGACTGACTCCTAGCAGCTTACTAACTTATCACCTACGAGCTTTCAGACTGAACTCCTGCAGCCTACTAACTCAAAACACACACAAGCTTTCAGACTGCACAATCATCCTACTAGCTTCTTCTCTAGAGTCTTCAGACTGAACACAACAGCTTACTAACTCTTTACAACTCTTCTCTCTTCCAACTACTACACACACAAACTACTTAATCAAAGGGTTTGGGGTTTGGTTGGTTTCCAACTAGGGTGAGATATCCTTTTACAATGAGAACACAAGTAAAAGACTAGAATATCTCGAACTAAGCTTTGGATAAGATCTTAAATCTAGGCTTAGTAAATGAGCTCTCTTCTATGATGAAACACTTGGGAAATTCAAGGGGTTTCGAGTGCTTCACAATAATGCTTGAATACGTATGAGCTCTTGAGTTGCTTTGATTTCCCGTACCTTGAAGTGTTCAAGACCTCTGGTATTTATAGGCAACTCTTTGAAAAAGTCCTTTGAAAACTATCCATTGGAGAGATAGCATCAAGGGTTTCTTCTTTGAGTATATGATGAATGGCTCCATTAGGGTTTGAACGTACCCTTGCATGTATTAGGAAATATCCAGACGAACAACCAATCACCATTTTCTGTGAACAAGACAAATATCTCTGCTGACATTCTTCAGACAAATGTCGCTTTCAGTGTCAGAAAAGTACGCTGTTGTCGCCTCCTCATTGGTCGACTTCTTCCTTTGAACAGAGACAACAAAAATGGCTCTTTTAGTCAACCAATACTGATTTGATATTGTCCTTAGTGTCCACGAACATATAACATTCTCTTTGCATGTACTCAGAATGAACACACACTTTTTAATTTTAAGTACTATGTTCAGGGTCTGTTGATTCAGTACGAAAGAGTCTTCAGGTTCTTCTGATCTTCAGGGTCTTCTGATCTTCAGGTCTTCAAGTCTTCAGGTCTTCAAGTTTTCAGGTCTTCAAGTCTTCAGGTTTATACTGATCTTCAGGTTATACTGATCCTTCAGTATATTTTAGTTTTTTAGTATATCTTCATCTTCCGTATACTTATCCTTCAGTATGATTTAGGTCTTTAGTACAGTTTGGTCTTTCAGGATACTTCTGATCTTCAGACAAACAAATGAAACCTATTCTAACTTGTACTAAGTCTGCTGACTATACATAGTGCAGACCATCCTGATAATTTGAAACCTGACCCTATACTATCAAGATCTTTTTGAACATGTCATACTCAGGGGTTTTGGGATCTAATCAAAATTTCTTTATTAAATTCATCTCCCAACAATTTCCCCCTTTTTGATGATGCCAAAACCATCTTGTTACAAGCTTGCATACAAACATAAACCTAACATCTATTCAGGTTTCAAATTTATAAAGCAAGTAAAACAAGTAAGGCAAAAATCAAGCAATCAGTAAGATAATGAGATATTATCTTTTTGATCAACAAAAATCAGTAGATTTTCATTGAAGTTCAGGAACCAAAAGTTCATGTTACAAAGGTTCTCTCATAATTCTACTGATAAAAAAAAAAGATAACAAAAAGAAACAACAAGATTCACTCAATCTTCTTCAGACTCTATTTCATCCGCAGGAGGCTTCAGGTTGAACTGATCAAAGTATCTGATCCTCAGTTCTTCCCTCTTCTTCAATGTCTCAGCATCATTCCCAGTCAGGCCCAAATATTTTGCCTGATCAACAAAATCTGCCTGGATGAAATCATAGTTAACTAATCCATTTCTGAATCTTGATGGAGGATACTTTATCTTCCCAGGAGCTTTTGGTTGGTATCCCAAGGTATCAAATATGTTGAACCATTTCTGGCAATCATCAACATAGTTTTGAAGCAGGTAAGCAATGAATGCTTCATCTCTATCAGCATTGGGCTCAGACCAATTCAGGAGAATCATTGTTGAACACAAATTCCCTCTTGGCCGTTTCCCATTTATCATTCATTTCAATTGGCATCCACTTGTCGATGTGGGGCCACTACCTCTTCATTGGCTTGGTACCTCTTCTCCTTAAGATCATCCTCTGGAATCCTCCCAGTTTCCTCTTGGCTTCTTCTCTTCCTTTCCTTGTCATTTCTGACCCTGAAACTGAAACTGCACCCTTCCTTTTCTTCTCAGCCTCTAAGGCCTTGATAGTATTGTGTCAGTCCCAGTTTAGTCTTTTTGTGGAGACATCATACTCTCCAAAACCTTCTTTGAATAAGTCATCCACATCAGACTCTACATCTTTTCCAGCCAGTTCCTGTGCAACCTCCTCAATATCTTCCTCAAACTCAGTAACCAATTTTCTCTAAGTAGGCTTACTTGGCTTGGCCATCTATTTAGACTTGAGAGGTTTTTCAAAATATGCAGCAGGCTTCTTGTGAGGTATCAGGATCCCATAAGCTTCTCCCTGCTTGCTAGACTCCTGTGCCCTCTGCCTCTTTGCCCTTTGTGCAATAACCTCCATGGCAGCCTCAGGATGAATTAGAATTTCAGCTTCTTTCCTCTTTCCTCTGTTGATCTCAACAGGAAATTGTTCAGATTGTTTTTCCAATTGTTCAGATTGTTTTTCCAGAGGTGGCAGGGTAGCAAGCTTGTCATAGCTTTCCCCCTTTTTGGCATCATAGTTGGCAATCAGCTCAGATAAGATTCTGTCCATGTGGAGTTGTTCTCTGCCAATAGACCTCACTTCTGCAGCCACTTGGAAGTGTTCATCCTGAATCCTTTGAAGCATGTTTAGCCCAGTGCTGGTGTCTTCAGCAAGACCACCATAGGTTGCCTTCATCCTCTCCATCAAGGAGTTGCTCATCTCCTCAACAGCTGACCTGATCATCTCCTCAGCCTTGGATTTCAATAAATCCTCAAGGACCTTAGCCTTCAGGTCAAACTGCTTCTCCATTTCCTCCTTCATCCCTTTGGCCACATCATCCATCTTTGTACTGAATTCAGTAAACTTATTATCAAAAGACATAGATAATGAGGTTACCTAATCAACTGTGAACAAGGATGTGTTGATGGATTTGATGAGATCACCCTGAGAAGCTTGTTCAGCAGATATCTTTGTTACTTCATCAGCTAGAGGTTCGAGCTTTGTCATTTGACCAATCATTGGCTCAAACCCAGTCAGCTTCTCTAAGATAGGTGTGAAATCAACAGTAGGTTGTGGGATTGGGATCTCCTCTGCTTCAGTTTGAAGTCCAACTTCACTGACTTCAGTAACTTTTTCAGTTTGCTCCTGAGGGGTTTCTTTAAATGTAATCACCTGACATTCAGGAACATCTTGAGTTTGTTCCCCCTGAGCAGATGCTCCAGCCTCAGTAGGCTTCTGACTACCCTCAGCAGGGTCCTTATCTGTGCGATCCTTGTCCTGAGCCTCAGCAGGTTTTTTGGACTTCTCAGAAATTTCTCTCTCAGACACTTTCTTCACCACAAGAGACTCAAACTCTTCAGCTTTTATCCTCAACCTCCTTCTTCCTAGACCTAAAAATGTATCTAATTCAGCTACCTCTTCAGCCTAGAAATCTTCCCCTCGGAAGTTTCCAATTCTCAGCATCATGTCAAGGGTTTGGTTCACTATTAGCATGACAGTTTTCAGCCTGATAAACATATCCTGAAGGTCAGGATATTTGGCTAGGATAGGGAAATGGTCAAGAATGAATCTCTCAGATTTCAACCTCCATTCTTTTTCTTCAGCTTCACCTCTCCTGAGTTCAGGAAGGGGTGATTCTTCTTCAGAAGTAGAATGTGCTTCTCAAGATATGGGAATTTTTGGCTCTAAGGGGTGTGTGGTTGGGATCTGTATTTGGGTAACTTCAACAGGTTGTTGGGAACCTGTGAAGATCTCTTGAATGATCCTATCATCTCCAATGCTGGTACTGAGGACTTCAATTAACACATCTTCTTCCCTCACTTGTTCAGGGATTTTCTCTGCTTCAGCCTCAGTAGCTTGTGAAACTGCTTTCACAAGGGTATCCAGTGGAGATTTCTCCCCTTCAGCAATATCACTCATCTTCCTTGATCTCTTCTTTTTCCTTTGCTCTTCCTGAGCGTTCTTTTGCTCTCCTATTTCCCGTTTTACTCTCAGGAGTTCTAGTGTCTTCCTTCTCTTTTCAGGCTCTTTCTCCACCTCCTTTGACACTTTCTTTCCCTTGGAGATTTCAGAAATATGGATTCTATCCTGATCAGATTCAGATCTTTCCACTTCAATCTGCTCTGTTTCATGTTCAGGCTCTTCTGGGACAGTCTGCTCCTCAGGATCATCTTGAGCAGTTGAGCTCGTGCTTTGAGAAGCCGCCTATCTTCTCTTCTGCATTTTAGGCTTGCGAAACATGATCCTGTTTCGATTGAAATTCATGCCTGTCAAGAAGAACATATCTTTCCTGGGCAAAGTCTCCAGCAGATAGCTTATCTTGGAGCCAAACAACACCTTCCCTGCTCGAGTGAATGTCCCATCCTTATACTCAATCTTCTGATTCTGACTCAGTATGCATTGAACCAGAAACCTTAACCAATTGAAATCTATAGAGGGAGAATCCTCAATAGCAGCCATTAGCCTCAACTTATTTCTGCTAACCTTCTCTAAACTCCCAGATGTGCTCATCAAACATTTAGCAACAATATCTATGAGGACTCTATAGACTGGTTTTAAACATTTTTTGTTCAATTCTCCTTTGAGTTCGACCTTAGAACTGGAAAATCTATCCAAAATTTCCTATTCTCTCCCAATCATATAACTCATAGGATCCTCTCCTTTATCATTTAACTTAAAGACATCATTAATATTGGTTAGAGATAACCGTACCTCTTTGTTTACAACTACCTCTGCTTTGGACTTTGCAAATGTTCCAAAGCTCAGTTGTGAAACCAGAGAACCGTTCGTGTCTTTTTGAAGATTGATGGCAAACTGCAAAACTTCTTGAGACAACTCCAACTCCGGTCTGTTGCCGATTAATCTTCCTAAGTGCGCCATTCTGAATATGTGCAACGCTTCTTCTTCCACCATAGAACATTTGTTGTCCACCATCTCTACAACATGTTCGAAATAAGGTTTTTCGGTTTCGGCGAGATTCCTTATCATTCCGTGGCTTGGATACTCCATTAGGATTTTAGAATATGAGAAGGTTTAGAGTATCGGAGAAGTTTGGATAGTTAGAACTTTTTGAAAGTTCTTGCAAAGTGTAAAGTATGATAAGTGTTTGGAGACGAAGTATATATATGATTGAGAGGAGTGATCAATGGTTGAGATTAAATCAGAAAGAACTGTTAAGATTTAATCTGGGCTTGAAATAATCAAGAAATTTATTTGCTATTAATAGCAAATAAGCAGTAAAGCATTTTAGTGGCAGCAAAATAGGGTAACAAAATGATGTTTCACTTTAATCGAGGTATACCCTTGGTGTTCTGCCAAAACTTTAGCCAATAATAATTCTTCAAATATTCCCGCTAAAAGTTCAGGTATCTTGTATTTATTTCAAATGATTACTGACTGAAATAAATATTATTTAGTAAATGCATGCATCAAATGTGCTTCAGGATTAATTAAATATTTAATCCTTACTGAACATTGACCTTGGCAAAATTCATCCTGAGAGACTCAGGATTCCAAAGACTCAGATTCCAAAGATTCAGGATTGAGATTCCAAAGATTAAGGACTCGAGATTCCAAAGACTCAGATTCCCATTGATTCAGATTCGGATTTCAAACAATTCAGATTCAAAGAATCGGCATTTCAAACATTCGAGATTTCAACATTTAGGCCGTCGACGTTCAAATGATCTTGGACTTAGCCTTCTTCCATTCAGGCCACTTTTCCTCAGGCTAATTTTCCATTTAGGCCACTTATCTTCAGGCCTATTTTCTCAGGAGACTTCAGACCAGTTTCCCCTCAACTTGTTCACTTTCCCCTCAACTTGTTACCTGTAGAAATGAACTTAAATAATACAAGTTGATAATTACACAATGTTTTGGCATAAATAATCAAAACTAAAATATCCCAACAAATGTAGATTAGTTTTTATATATTTAGATAAGTAAATTTTATATAAGTTTATTTATAATAAATTACTAATGCTATAAAAAGAAGATAAAAAACATCAACAATTTAAAATTTAACAAGAGATAAAAAAGATTAAGTATATTAATTCATCAACTTAATCAATTTATTACAAATACCCATCAAACATTAAAATAAAAAAATCAATATAAATGGACTAGTTGGGCGGATTTTGGTAATATTGGCCCCACCAACCAGGCGGTATCGGTTGGGCGAATTGGTCAGCGTCATATCCTTGTGGCGGTCCCCAATATCTAGGATTAGGCACTTGATGCATACCAGCATGTTGACCAATTTGGTTAATTCCAGTATGGACAAAATCTGGAACTTGTGGATACTGGGTAACATCTTTCTTTGGAACAATCTGCAGTATCTTGCATCTGCGCCCCAACCTATGATCTATTTGAACTAGGGTTGACATGCTCATTGTTTTCACCGAATTCACTGTTGTGCACTCTGAGATGTGTAATCTGATGCAACCGTGGAATAACGATGCAGGAGGGATAGTAGATGGAACGCCGAAAGGAGTCCAATTGATCTATAATGTATGTATGAAAAAAAAACATGTGTATTATAAATGACGTATTTACTATTAAGATGTATTGAGATTGAGAATGAGAAACATACATGAGTTGATGGGTAATTATTCAATAATTTTCGATAATATACAAGATCTCGTGCATGTGTGTTGGTATCGAATCGATGCAATTTGTTCCATTTCAATGCACGTGGGGTCCTTTCATCATAATAATTAGCTTCACCGC
This sequence comes from Stenogyne calaminthoides, assembly GCA_037126765.1. Taxonomy (NCBI): domain Eukaryota; kingdom Viridiplantae; phylum Streptophyta; class Magnoliopsida; order Lamiales; family Lamiaceae; genus Stenogyne; species Stenogyne calaminthoides. Next base: position 114,001 of record JBBCBC010000090.1, read on the forward strand.
GTTTCTGCAACTCGGTGAAGTACTCGTATATCCAACACTAAAATATTGTAATGAGTTGGTATTATATAATAATATATTGATAACAATATATTAATTATCATTGAAAATATTATTGAATGGAATTCTGACCTCAAGTAGTGTTAAGCAACCCGAAATCTGTGCCGTCTCACTTCTGGATGCCTGTCCAAGTTGGTGATATAAATATGCCAACGCGGCGGCTCCCCATGCATAGTTAGGGACATTCCGCTGTGTAGAACACAATATCTTGATCCACTGAATCTCTTGGTGCCATGAAAAAAAATGACGATAGTTTTTAAAATATTTTTTGCAAATGGAGAAGTAGATGAACTATAATATATATAGTTTGGACATATATAAAGAAGACCTTCAAAAAATACTGAATAAAAATAATATTTTTGAAACACCAAATAAATATTTTCAACCTAAACAACTAATATTTTTAAGATAATAAAAAATAATACATTTGAATTAAGCACCTAATACTATTTTAAACACTGTATTGTTTTTTTTCATAACAGTGAATATTTTTATACGAATTATTGAGACTTTTTGTATGTAACAGTGATACTAAAATAACTGATTGTAGTAGTAAATACAGTTAAAATCTGGTCAAAAATTAAAAGCACGCGTCCCCCTGTGTAGTCAATTCTGGTCAGTGTATGCGCAGACCCGTGAGGCGCGTGACGCGCGCGTGGCGCAACAGCCGCCTAATTTGTCGATCAGGCGGCGAGGGCCAGGCCCACTGTGGCGCGCGCGTGGTGCACTGGCTTGTCGCGCTGGCGGCGCGCAACCAACAATTTTTTACGCGCGCGTGGCGCGGACCCTGTCCCCTAATCGCGCGCGTGTCGCGCCTTTTCCAAATCTTGTCAGATTTTTTCTTTTTTTTCCAGCTTTATTCTGTATTTTTCTCCTTTTTCAGACAATAAGTTCACGTAAATAATATTTTCGATGCTATATTTTATATTATATAACTTCATAAAATCGCAAACTCAAATTTAACAATCTCCTCAAATTTTTATCAGTCATTTCAAAAAAATAACCTCAACTCAAATTCTATTTACTCCCAAATTTAACAATCGGAGTCAAAAAATTTATCAGCCATTTCCAAAATTTATCTGAACTAAAATTCTATCTACTACCAAATTAATTTCAGTCACTTCTCTATTTCTAACCATCTCCACAATTTTTATTAGTTTTCAAACGTATACCTCCCCAAACTTCTACTATTAAAAAAATGAATCCATATCATGGTGCTAATTATGTATCCATAGATGTGTCGGAGGATTTTAGTACTCCTCTAGCGGGTTTAAAAGGAAAAGAAGGGGTTGCATTTTTTGTTGCGGCTATAGCTAGAATGAGAAATATCACATTGGCTATTCGTAATTCTAATGATAACGAGGTAAGGTATATATGTAATGAAGGTGGCGAATATGTCCCTAGAAAAACAAAGAATGAGCGAAAAACCAAAACCGCCAAAAATTCATGTCCTTTTCGTTTGGTTGCTTGGCTTTCTGATCCCGAGCGTGATATGTGGGAAATTAATGTTTTGGAAGGGACACATAATCATCGATTTCCAAATAACGCTGAGGGTTCCAGAATTGGTCAATTAACACCCAAAGAGTACTAACATGTACAACTGCTTGATTCAATGAATGTAACTGCAGCAAATATTATGGGATATTTAAAGACAATCAATCCCGAGAATCGGACGGATTCAAAGCAAATGTACAATTCACAGCAAAAGATTAGGAGAGACGACAGCGAGGAGCTTACCTCAACGCAAAACTTCATACACCTACTACGAGAGTGAAATTACAGGTATAACTCCTCAAACATTTTTCATGATTGTTTTATAAATTATGTCATTTTCTCAAAACGTCATTCAATTAAACATATTGATTAGTTTAAATTTTTTATTTATTTATTAAATTTTAGGTACGACTTTAGGACGGATGAGAGCAATGAACTCGAAGATATAATTTTCAGCCATCCATGTTCGGTTGTAATGGTCAACGCGTATCCAGAAGTATTAATCATTGACACAACATACAACACAAACATGTACGGTATGCCTTTGCTTGAGGTAGTTGGGGCAACGGGCACTCACAAGACGTTCACCATCGCATACGCATTTATGATACGTGAAATGCAGGAACACTTCGAATATATCCTAAGATTTATTCGGGGATTGTACGAGAGACGAATACCAAATGTTGTTGTTACGGACAGGGCTTTCGCTTTGATGAATGCTGTGGACGTGATTTTTCCAGATTCTCAAGCACATTTATGCAGGCGCCACATAGAGCAAGCTGTTTATGCCCGGGCTCTAAAACAAAAAGGATTTAAAGAAAAATATGCTAAAAATTTTAAATTTTCGTGGAATTGTACAGTCCAGTCGGGCACATATGAAGAGTGGAAAATTAGGTGGGCTCATGTAAAGGAAAGATACGGTAGCTATCCGGATCTAATTGAGTATTGCGAAGATACGTGGCTTAGGCCGCATTCCACAAGAATTTTAGGGGCACATCTAGATTATCGAATGCACTACAGAAACTACACCACGAACATGTAACTTTAACAATATTTTTACTTTTAATGTTAGTTAGTTATTTTATTTAAATTTCAGATGAAACAAAAACTATTGCACTATTACCATATTGAGACAAGTAATATATTTATTGAGATAAGTAATAATTTAAATTTTGTTCATTTAATTATTGTTGTAGGGTTGAACAAGAACACCACAGGGTGAAAAAAACCTGGATGGCGGCAGGAGGCACTTTGACATCATCTTCAACAAAATTCACCAGGTCATGGAGTTGTAAATATGCGAGATTAAAAAGCAATCCAGGTTTACCGGCCACAAGATAAGGACTGATATGCTAGGGAAAGAATTCTTCACCGAACTAGTGCGCAATAACACGTCCAAAGCTTTCGAACTCATTGTCGAAGAAATAGATAGGGATCTGGGTGGTAAAATATGCGGTTGCTATCTCAGGAGAACACATGGTCTTTCGTGTCAATGCGAACTTAGAAGGTACTTTCAAATACCTTTAAATTGTATAGACTCGTTTTGGAGAACATTGGATATAGATTTTTCTAGTATTCCTACCACCACTGAAACATATGATGATGGTGGTGGTAAGACTAGGAGAAAATTATTCGATGATGACACGAAAGACATTCTTCCACCGAAGGTTGAAAAAAAAAGTCAAAACAGAAGACTTCAAGCAGCGATCGTCAACCTTCTTGGTTTGAGTGGGCGGCAAAAAGTGTGGGATTGAAAAATACTACTAAAAAAAGGGGTCAGGGGAGAGTGCTAGCAACTAATGCACACCAGGATATTCCACCAGAAGCTGATCGTAGACATAGCACATCAGAAAGATGTACGATGAGTTTTTCTGAAAAGACTCGGAACACATTTTCCCAAAATCCGAGCCACTCCAATACTCCAACATCAAAGCCCCAAAGGCCCCCACCTCCTAATGCTCCGCATCGCAAAAGTACCGCTAGTTCAAGTAGGCCACCCAAATTTCAAACAAGTATTAACCGGCCAATACTATTTTTAAACTCTCCGGTGGAGAACGATTTCCCTCCATATATGAGAAATTATATTCATTCCTACAATAATGTAATTGGAGATGGCTCGCAGTCTATGGATCCGAGTAAAATCGGTCACAGGTACGAATCGATCTTACGCAGGAACTGCAAATAAGACGCGATTTATACGATAATGTTCTGCGTGGTTACACGGACATGTCAGAGTTGGAAGAATCACTTGATCATTCCAACGGTTTTGCCAAAATATCTAAATGGTTTAGATTACCTGAACATGGATACCTAGTTGCAACAACATATAACGTCTTCGTAATGGCATTTAGTGAACATGGCTGATTTTTTTGCCTTCCCTCAATAACAAATGAATATCGAGGACTTCCGACCAAGACATTGATCTTAGGGAACGTGAACAACAATTCTCATTGGATATTGGTAAGAAATTACTATATACATGTTATTTTATAATTTTTATTATTTATGGTTTTTATTTAATTATAATTATAATTTTGTAACTGTAATTTCAGTTGCATATGACAACCGAGGATCATCCAGTACCGTTTATATCTGCATACTGGAAACACGAATATCACCCTTCTATAAATGGCATAGATTTACAATTTGAAAGCAGGATAGAGCTATTCCGTACATTACACGAGTCGGATGCACCACGACGTCAAGCTGATTATAGGTCTGGACAAAACGAAAAAGACAAATACTATACATTTTTTTAATATTTAATTCAATTTTTTCTAGCAGCACGTCGCAGTCTATCCTCCGAATGTAATGTGTATATTTTTTTCATATAATTTGTATATATATTTTTTTCATGTAATGTGTATATTTATTTTTTCATGTTTAAATTGATAATTAAACTAATACTTTACAATTGACAAATTAATATTACTCAATTGAAGAACTAATATTGTTGATAACAAATAACTAATACTTTGCAGTTAATGAACTAATACTTTATGACCAAACAACTATAACACTTTTCAATGAAACAATTAATATTTTACAATTAATATATTATAAATTTATTCATTTAATTAGTGTGAAATGAATTAATTATAATTATTAAATTTAAATTATAAATTATAAATTAATACTTTTCAATTAATATTATTAAATTAATCAAATAATAACAATGAATACATTTAATTAGTGTGTGATTAATTAACTTCACACTAATTAATATGTTTAATTAAATAGATAATTTTAATTAATAATTATAGTTCAATTTAATGAAATAAATAAGTGTTAAAAAAATGAAAATTCTGTCTCGTGGGATACGCGACACGCTCCATCTGCGTCGCGGTCTACAGACACAGACTGTGACGCATCCGCAACGCTACAGCTCCAATCATTGGCCAGTCCCACTCAGTTATCAAACATGTGTATATAGCATTAGTGAGTGCGAAGCAAGCAAGCTGTACGCCTAAAAAAGGATAGGTATGATATACATTTGTTGCGACTTGCATTTACAAATATGTATTTGTAAAATACTCATTCCGTCCCAAAGAAACGTGCACGTTTACTGTTATTACATGTTTTTGCGAGCGAGTTTTTTATTAATATTTGAAATGATAAAATAATTTTTAAAAATGCATACAAATAGATGAGAGGTAGATCTATAATACACCTCTTTAAAAATCACTTTATCATTTGAAATACTAATAAACAACTCGCTCACAAAAACTCGATAATAAAGGTGGTGTGCACGTTTCTCCGGGAGGGAGGTAGTATATAATTGGTTACTTTATCCGTTTATTGAAATTGTGTTCATTTTTTTAGGCAAAAACGTGTATGCAATATTGCATAAAAGCCATATGTACAATTATAAGTTAATTGAGTTTTTTTTTTTCGCGGCAAAAACTTGTATACGATATTGCATACAAGTCATATGTGCAATTATAGGTCAATTGAGCTCTTTTTTTTTCGCGGGTCTGGAACTCACGGGTCGGGCAGAGCTTCTTCTTCCTCGCGTCGACAGCCGCTAAATGTCTTTAGTTTTGATTTTCACAGCGCTGCTTCTTCAGGTTTTTCCTTCACTTCTCTTCTCTTGTTTTTGTTTTTCTTTTTTCTCTTCCATTTCATGTAGTAACACATTAAGTTGTTCTTTAAATCTGAACATTTTTAGTAATATGTAACATTGTACACATGTCGTCGTGATACTAAATGAATAAGCATGTGTTACCATATGAACAACAATGTGTTATCATATGATAATGTATTTTTTTAAAATGGTAATGTAATTTTTATTTCACGTAGTAACACATTTCGTTTCCGTAAGTATCACATTTTTTTCATGTAGTTATGTGCTCAATAGAAATTGAACTTGAGACTAAATACATTAACAACAGACCTAAACCACTAGGCTACAACACATATCTGTTAAAGATATTATTCTATAAATATACATGTGTTCGCCCAACCCACAGTCCTGGCCCGCCCACGCCCGACCCGACCCGCACGAGGATGACTCGCGAATTTTAGTCTAATTTACCTTAATTGTGTTGTATTGCACATATTACTAATGTGCAATATTTCTCAAGAGTCCAACTCTTTTTTTTATGTGTTTGTCCACAAAAAATGTGCTAATTCTTTTTTATGAATACACTCACTTTATATCAATCCTTCAATTATCACTTAATTACCTCATTGTACTATACCCACAAAGTTCACTTTATCTGTAAATGGAACCCCACAATCCTTTATAATATCATTTACTTTATCTACTTTTTTTTAAACATGTGCCCAAAGAATTGAGCACAATTTTGGTGGAGGGAGAAAGTATATAAAAATATAAAAATGGGGTGCACATTTTGGTGTAACAAATTATATATTTCGGTGCAATAAATTATATATTTTTAAAATACATTATAAAGTTCATCGTGCGCCTAGTCCAGAGGAGATTCACTCTATTAAAAATATTATTCAAATGGTGACAATATTTTAAACAACATCTATTAACTATATAAAAATAAAAGTAAGAAGAGAGAACAACAAAATGAACAATTATTATGGTAGCAAGTGGAGTTACACTGACTTATTTTGTGATGTAATGGTGAATCTCACCCTCCAACAACAAAGAGAGTACTTGGATTTTACTCAAAAAGAAGTTTTTTTTTTCTTATGAAAGAAAGTTATTTTCTCTTTCATTTTTACTTTATACCAACAATTTTAAATTTTAACAAAAAAAATTTAATTTTAATCTTTAAAACAATAAATTGCGTATTATTTGTTTTTGAATATCCTTAATTTAACATTTATATTACACATATAAAACAAAAATTCATATCCAAATATTAATTTAATAGTTTTTAAGTATTTTTTTTATTATTTTTAATTATATGAGTTCAATTTATATATTTTAATTTTAGATTATATTTTTTTATATTTAATATCATTTTATAAATTTTAGTGTTAGTGTTAAATTTAGTATATTATTAAATAACTTATTGTGAGAACTTATATATATACAATATAATCTTCACATATTAGAGAAAAATATTAGTAAAAAGTTAAATAAATATTTTCATGTAGATGAAGAATTCCATCAATTCTTGAGAAGACTCACCCTTTAGAAAACCCAATTGAGCAATGGCGATCAATCAAGGCAATGTTGTTGCCGAAAATGAGACTGACGCACGCCATGACGTTGAAGCTTCCCAAAGCTCCCAACACACCCACCGGGCGACCCCGGTGGTCACTCATGACTGGTGGAATCTTGTCCAAACACTAGAAGATGCAAAGATTGTAATGGCCGTCCTCAATAAGAAACGCCTCGCCTTCGACAGTGAGGAGGAGCAACCCCCGGTCAAAAAGACCTTCCACGACGCCGGAACTTCAAAAGGCAAGGGCGTCTTGATTGAAAAGGGACGGTCCATGGGCCAGCTAGCATACCATGCGGCCAAACACGCGATCGTCCGGAATCACCGGACCCTGGGAAGACTAGCGGGTTTGAATAACATGTTCACCTACCTCGGAAGCCAGGCGATGCGAAAAGCCCTAGTGGGGGGCGAGGACGAAGCCCATTTTCAGCCGCGACATGTGGAGCAGGTAGAACGCGAACTCGCCATGGCTCTGAACATGCACCATGATGGGTTCCCGAGAAATTCAGTGGTCCACCATGGCCACAGACAAGGGGCCACCCCAGCCAGTGACCCACGCGATGCCCAGGTCACTGCACTAGCACGAACCATCCAACAACTGTTGGAAAAGGTAGGGAACCAGAGTTGGCCAATGAGGGTAGATAATAACCTCGTTGTCCCAGATTCTCCACTCAGGACCATGGTCACTCTGGCACCTACCTAGAGAAAAATCAGCATAGAGGCTCTAGATCGCTATAAAATAACGGGAACATACACCCAAAGTGTTGGTCCCAAAAAACCCGATTTAAAACTCATAAAATCTCACTTGGAGGTGACTTTAAAAGTTTTCCGAATGTGTGTTATGCAGATTTGCTAAAGTATGTATGACAGTTAATTATGAAAGCAAATAAGAACACACGTATTTTTATAGTGGTTCGGACTAACTTGTCCTACATCCACCCTTCCCTTCATGGGGCACCAACTTAACCAACAAATATTTATGGAGCTCTCACTCAACGGGACTTATCTCCCTTACGGGATCGCCTATAGATGTTTAATGAGTTCTCACTCTCTCGGGACTTATCTCCCTCACGAGATACGGGACTTATCTCCCTCACGGGTTTGCCTACCCTCCCTTACGGGATTGCTCCTTAACTACCTCACTTAAACACTAATTTTCTCTCTCAAGAAAAGATATGGGTTTGGTGTTATTTCCAACTAGGTGAGATTTTCCCTTACATTGTTTTAGCCTTTAAGCTAAGGTTGGGAAAATCTCTCTAAGCTTAGGATATTACATTTATGCTTAGAAATAATGAAGAACACTCTTGGGTAAATTTAGATATTTAATGCTCTGTGTTCTTGAATGGAGAAGCTTGAATATTTGGCTTTAATCTTCACTTTGCAACATCCTCCATTATTTTCTTTTGAAGTAGTGCAATGTATTTATAGTATGGATTTAAATATTACCGTTGGAGAGTAAATTCAAATCCATACTAATACTCTTCCAGCTTTTCTTTGTCCTTTTGCACTGTTGCTTGCAGCTTTATGTCACATCCATATATGTGTTGTCATCTTCTCATTGGATGACTTTTTTTGTGTCTTTGATTTTTTTGTTCATCTCTTCTAATTTCTTCGTTCATCTCTTTCGATTTTATTTGTTCATCTCTTCCGATTTTATTTCATTTCGATTTTCTTTCTTCTTTCATCTCTTATGATTTCTTTGTTCATTCATCTCTTCGATTTCATTGTTCATCTCTTTCGATTTTTTTTCTGGTGCGGGTGCAGATCCGATCCGAGTGATCCGGGTTTGATTCTGTTTTATGCGATCTGATGCGCTAAATCACAATGGTCGATATGGTTCCGGGATCCGATCTGGTCTCGATCTGATCCGATCGATCTGACGATCCGTCCGATCTGATCCGGTGCCTGATCCGGGTCTCTGCTAATCTGGTCTGCCTAATCTGGTACGCTCTTATCCGTGCGGTGTCTTTGATTTATGGAACTCATCGATCTCGTCGGCCTTGTCAATTTGACCTCGTCGATCTCGATCATATTAAATGCGATTTCATGAGTTCCCCCTTAACTTGTTCTCTCGTTCCCCCTCAACTTGTTATCTGTAGATTAACTTAAATAACACAAGTTGATAATGTTTTGGCATAATTCATCAAAACTAAAATATCCCAACAATTTCCCCATTTTTGATAATGACGCAAAAACTAACTAACAAAAAAAAAAGGTACGAGAAAAACAATGTTAGTTAAACAAGTGAAATAATGAAGAACATTTGATGCATTTTAAAAAATGATGAGAAGATGATTGTCAACCTCCATGAATTTTATAAAATTTGTGCATTTTAAACTAAATGGGTTTTAAAAAAAAAATCAGTTCAGGTAGTCACATTAAAATCGAGTGAACTTTTGAACTCCTGCTCTGATACCAATTGTTGGTCCCGAAAAACCCGATTTAAAACTCGTAAAATCTCACTTGGAGGTGACTTTAAGATTTTTCCGAATGTGTGTTATGCAGATTTGCTAAAGTATGTATGACAGTTAATTATGAAAGCAAATAAGAACACACGTATTTTTATAGTGGTTCGGACTAACTTGTCCTACATCCACTCTTCTCTTCATGGGGCACCAACTTAACCAACAGATATTTATGGAGCTCTCACTCAACGGGACTTATCTCCCAACTATAGATGTTTAATGAGTTCTCACTCTCTCGGGACTTATCTCCCTCACGGGATTGCCTACGGGACTTATCTCCCTCACGGATTGCCTACCCTCCCTTACGGGATTGCTTCTTAACTACCTCACTTAACCACTAATTTTCTCTCTCAAGAAAGGGTATGGGTTTGGTGTTATTTCCAACTAGGTGAGATTTTCCCTTACATTGTTTTAGCCTTTAAGCTAAGGTTGGGAAAATCTCTCTAAGCTTAGGATATTACATTTATGCTTAGAAATAATGAAGAACACTCTTGGGTAAATTTGGATATTTAATGCTCTGTGTTCTTGAATGGAGATGCTTGAATATTTGGCTTTAATCTTCACTTTGCAGCATCCTCCAGTATCTTCTTTTGAAGATAGTGAAATGTATTTATAGTGTGGATTTGAATATTACTGTTGGAGAGTAAATTCAAATCCATACTAATAGTCTTCAGATTTTTCTTTGTCCTTTTCAGACCGTTGTTTTGCGACTTTATGTCACATCCATATATGTGTTGTCATCTTCTCATTTGACATCTTTTTGTGTGCTGATTTTACTGTTCATCTCTTCTGATTTTACTGTTCATCTCTTCTGATTTCACTGTTCATCTATTCTGTTTTCACTGTTCATCTCTTTTGATTCTAGCTCGCCTGCTTACTGTTCATCACATCTGATTTCACTGTTCATCACTTATGATTTCACTGTTCATCTCTTCTGATTTATTTGTTCATCTCCGGTTCCGATTCGGTTTGTTTGATCTGGTCCGGTCTGGTCTTTGATCCGGGTTTGTTTGATCTGGTTGCCCTAATCTGGTCCGCCTTTGATCCGTCCACCTGATCTCGGGTCCGCACGATCTGGTCTGCTGATCTGGTCTGCCTGATATGGTCTGCTCATCTGGTCTGGTCTGCTGATTTATGGAACTCATCCTACTCATCTGATCTTGATCAGCCTTGTCTGCAGCCTCGTCTGATCTTGATCATCTTCGTTTTATTTCATGAGTTCCCCCTTAACTTGTTCTCTCGTTCCCCCTCAACTTGTTATCTGTAGATTAACTTAAATAACACAAGTTGATAATGTTTTGGCATAATTCATCAAAACTAAAATATCCCAACACAAAGGTTCATGTGGCGAAGTACAATTCCTACATGGACTCTATGGGGGCATCTGATGCGAACGAAATGTAGGCTTTTCTCCCTAACCTTGAGCGACCAGGCTCACATGTGGTTCACCTCGCTACCACCTCTCTCGGTGGACACTTTTGAACAGCTCGCAAGGCTGTTCCTGAGCCACTACACGGCGTTGGCTCCCCGACCTACGACCAGCCAACGCCTCATGAATGCACGACAGGGTGAAACTGAGTTGGATCGATCCTATGTTGAAAGGATTGATAGGCTCATCATTGAAGGAGACCCCATAGGGGACGAGGTGAAACTGCTGGGGGCCGTCTCCGACCTCAGAAAGAGGACTAAGTTGTGGCGGCTTATGACCGCCGACTACCCGACTAGCTACGCCGACTTCCAATGGCGGGCTAGTGATCTCATTCATACAATGGAGTTGCTGGAATCCCAGGTCTCGGAGGCAAAAGAAGTCTCAGAGCCGAAGAAAAGCTCCAAGAAAACCAAGGGCCAATACAAGGCGCTCGACTGCTTCAAGCCCTTCGAGGAATCCATTCCGGTGAAGCTGAGGGAGGCTTTAGGCATGATACTTGGTCATATCTACGCCCAGGTCCAGGGATGAGATATGCTACACGCGCCTCGTCCCATTAAAGATAAGAGCAAGCAGAACCCTAACAAGTTCTGCCATTACCATGCACTACATCAGCGAGTGTAGAGATCTTTTAAAACAACTCTGGAAACTCTATGAGGATGGTCATTTGGATGAGTTTGTCAAGCATCCTCGGGAGAACAACAACCAGAATGTGAGAGGTCAACCAGAATGGGAGAACAAGCACTGGGAAACCCCGTTTTGGGGGCCGCTCAAGGCGAATTACCTATTCTGCCCATGCCCGAAGTCATGGGAGGTCATGTCATACATACCATCTCGTGCACTGGGGACGATAGGGGGCCTTTATCCAGCCTCCTCGTTGAAACGACGCATGAAAGCCGAGGTCAGGGCGATGAAGAATGCCCAAAAGATAGTCCTACCCCTCCTTGTTGTGACCGAGGAAACCAGTAAGATCGAGTTCGGTGAACAAGACAAAGCTGGAATTTTCTACCTGAACATCGATCCGCTCATTATTAAGGCCAACATCATGGGGACAACTGTGTGCCGGCTACTGGTCGACGAAGGGGCTTTTTGCAACATTCTGTTCAAAAAGACCCTGGATCAGCTCGGGGACTATGAAGCATACATTACCCCATGTGAACACACGGTGAAGGGCTTTAGGAATGCCACGGTAAAGCCACTCGGAATGATTCGCCTATCAGTGGAGCTCGTGTCCACCTTAGATGAGAAGGTTAGGAACACTAGGCTCCTAGAATTTCTTGTAATCGACCTCCCGAGCACTTATAGCGGGTTTCTCGGGAGGCCATTTGAGCACGAATTTGAGGCTGCATCCTCTACTTTTTATTTATGTGTAAAATTCCCCACCAAGAGTGGGCTGGTCGGCACCGTTAAGGGCGACCAAGTGGATGCAAGGGGTTGTTTGCTTTACTCTTCATCTCGTTTCAATTCGGTACACAAATCTAGCCATCATATACTGGTATTAGACAACAAAATGCATAATGACAGATTGACAACTGAAAAGACAAATAAGAAGAGGAGCCTCGATGACCTCAATCTAAGAATGGGGCTCGAACCCGAAGAATTCATACTCGAAGCTGAGATAGATGATCCCGACATGACGGTCCCAGAGCGATGCCCGGGGAAGAGCTTGAAAAAGTCAAAGTATATCCGACTCGACCAGACTTAGAGGTCATCATAGGATCCAAGATCCCCAGTGGCCTGAAGGAAGAAGTCGTCAGCTTTCTCAAGAAAAACTTAGACGTCTTTGCTTGGTCACACAAAGATATGGTTGGAATCGATCCCAAGGTCGCATGTCATCGATTACACATCAACTCGAAACGGAAATCGATAGCTCAGAAATGGTGAAATTCAGCCCAGAAAAGTATGTTGCCCTTGCTGAAGAAGTAAAAAAGATGTTAAACAACGACCTGATTATGCAGGCCGACCAGCCACAATGGATCGCAAATGCAGTATTGGTAAAGAAATCAAATGGAATTTGGAGACTTTGCATTGATTTTACCAAACTCAATGAGGCATGTTCTAAAGATTTCTTCCCCATGCCGCACATCGACCACCTGATAGACAACACAGAAGGTCACGAAATGATGTCGTTCATGGACACATTTGCCGGCTACCATCAGATAGCCATGCACGAACCAGATCGGCAACACACTTCATTTTTTACGGAAAAGAATATGTATTGCTGAAAGAGAATGCCCTTTGGTCTAAAGAATGTTGGGGCAACATATCAAAGACTGGTTAACTACATGTTTGCCGATCAAATCGACAAGTCAGTGGAAGTCTATGTATATGACATAGTAGTTAAGAGCCTGAAGAGGGAAGATCATCTCGCCCACCTTGCACAAACTTTTGATGTCTTGCGGAAGTTCAACATGAGGCTTAATCCCAAAAAATGCAATTTTGGGGTCGAGTCGGGAAAATGCCTAGGACACCTGGTCTGCAAGCGCGGGATAGAGGTAAATCCAGCAAAGGTCCAGGCCATCCTGGATATGGGAGCTCCTCGGAATATAAAGGAGGTTCAAACACTTACGGGCTGCCTCGCCGCACTAAACAAATTCATCGCGCGGATGGGGGACAAGTGCAAACCCATGTTCGACATAGTTCGAAGGAAGGCGAAATTTGAATGGATGCCAAAAAGTCAAGAAGCTTTTGAAAAAATTAAGGCTTATCTGGCGGACGTGAGCATTCTATCCAAACCTATCCCGGGAGAAAAATTGTTCTTATACTTGGCGGCCTCGGACACCGCCTTAAGCACGGTACTCGTCCGAGGAGAGAGGAAAACTCATCTCCCCATCTACTTCGTTAACCAAACACTCAACGAGATCGAACAACGCTACCCACTTCTGGAGAAGTTGGCATATGCCCTCGTCATGAGTGTGAGGAAATTACGACCATATTTCTTTGACCACCAAGTGGAAGTCCTCACTGCATTCCCCCTTGAGGAACATACTCCACCGGCCAGACACCACAGGTCGATGCCTCAAGTGGGCTATTGAGGTCGGGCAGTACGGGATAACTTACGCATCCCGACCTACAATTAAAGCTCAAGCATTAGCTGATTTCATGGTCGAATTAACTTTCTCTTCAAAGGCCAACGGTTCGGCCGACCTACCATGGCAATAATTCATAGATGGCTCGGCGACATCTAACAAGTCGGGAGCAGGGATAGTATTGATAAGTCCGGAGGGTACTTCGTTCCAGAACACCATTACTTTTGAGTTCCCAGCAACAAACAATGAGGTCGAATATGAAGCACTCATTGGCGGTTTGGAGATGACAATAGCAATGGGAGTCCAAAGACTTCAGGCTCACACAGATTCTCAGCTCGTAGTGCGTCAAATCTCTGGTGAATATGAAGCTCAGACGATAGAATGGCAGCTTACCAAGAGATTGTCAAAGAGTTATGTCAGAAATTCGATCAAATTCATATTAAGCTTATCCAGAGGGATCAGAATTCACGAGTCGGTGCTTTGGCATGGCTAGTGACTTCAGATGGGCTGGCGGAGATGAGGGATGTCACCAACACAAAACTATCCCACCGCTCCACTATTAACATAGTGGTCGCGACCCTAGACACCCCAACACAAAGCTGGATGACACCCATCATTGAGTATTTCAAGCATGGAACCTTGCCGAATGCAGAGTTTGGGCGCGACAGTTACAGTTGCGAGCCACACGATATACATTGATTAATGAACGTTGTACAAGCGCCATCAATTATGGTCTCCCCGGAGGAACTTACCAGCATCCTCAGTCCTTGGCCTTTTGCAAAGTGGGGGATAGACATCATTGGACCACTTCCAACAACCCCTGGCTTAGTCAAGTATGCCCTAGTCGTAGTGGATTACTTAACAAAATGGGCCGAGGCTGAGGATTTGGTAACCATAGAATATGATCACGTCATCAAATTCATATGGCGAAACATCATCTGCAGATTTGGCCTACCACATGCAATCATATCGGATAATGGGAAATAGTTCAACGGCGTCAAGGTCGACAATTTCTTCAGGAAATGGAAGATCACCAAACTCTTCTCTACTCCATATCACCATCAGTCAAATGGTCAAGTCGAAGCCGTAAACAAAATCATCAAACATACGTTGAAGGCAAAGATTGAGGGAGGTAAAGGGAAATGGGCTAGCGAGCTGCCAAATGTTTTATGGTCGTATAGAACGACTTACCGCAACTCGACGGGAGAAACTCCTTACTCAATGGCTTTTGGTACTGAGGCGGTCATACCCATAGAGATCGAGTTCCACACCCTCTGGACATCTCAGGTCGCGATCAATCACAACGACGAAGCTCTGGCCAGAAATTTAGACCTGCTCGAAGAAAAGCGGCTAGAGGCTAACATGAGAAATGCAAGATACAAGCAACAATCAGAAAAGTACTACAACTCAAAAGTGCGACTTCGACAATTCAAGGAAGGGGATCTTGTACTGAAGAAAACACTCGGGGTGTCCAAAGGAACTTTTGGTCCAAACTGG
Source organism: Stenogyne calaminthoides (assembly GCA_037126765.1). Taxonomy (NCBI): domain Eukaryota; kingdom Viridiplantae; phylum Streptophyta; class Magnoliopsida; order Lamiales; family Lamiaceae; genus Stenogyne; species Stenogyne calaminthoides. Next base: position 129,611 of record JBBCBC010000090.1, read on the forward strand.
AAGGGCCCTTTCAAGGTCGTAAAAGTCTTATCTAATGGGGCTTACGAGCTCGAAGGCCCAGATGGCGTGAAGGCTCAGTACCTTTGGAATGCATCTCACCTTAAGGAATACTATCAGTAGGTTCGAAATCACATCCTTGTAAACAAATTTGGCCAATCAATAATAATGATGATTTCCTTTTTATATTTCCCGTGTTAAACCGAAGGAGGTCGCATACATAAAACATCAACCTCCTAAGGAACGACTTTCGACATACTTGCAGCGAGGTCGCCACCTAAAGCGGTGCGACCCTCCCCTAACTTTGTAAGACGACTAAGCAGAGTTAAATAAAATCACATTGACAATAAGACGATAAGAACTAATGCAAATCTTAAAAGTTGCGTAAGGAAATCAAGTCGGCACAATGAGGAAAGGAAATTTTATTAATGACAAAGGCCCGAAGGTCGGTACATCAGAGAGCCCGAAGGATAACTATATCAAGTGGCCTAAGGCCAACAGAAAGCGAAAATACATCATGTTACTGAGACAATAGACGATTTTCCAATACCCAATTTCCCTACGACTCGTAGACGACTACCGGCTTCAGGGCATGCTGATCAAAGGTATTGTTGGAGATGGGGTTCAACAACTTCTCAATCTCCTTTTTCTTATCGGGATTCTTGATGTTATCATTCTTTAGAACATCCAGAATCCCATCTGCAGCACCACTGACTATGTTCAAAGGCTGCCCACCTAATTGTTGCTGAATAAACTGGTGGATATGTGGGCAGCTCGCCTCCTCCGTCTTGGGCGGTAAACACCTCCCATAGAGGCCGGTTGTGGCCTGCTCGCCCGGGGGTGTCGTGCCCAACGCCTCATCGACCTCTGGCTAGGCCCCAGTCTCGCCCGTCTGGGTCTCGAGGACTATCTCAGGATATCCTGGTTGCGTCTCATCTGGGTCGGGGGTAGGGAGCACGATCCGGTTCTGATTAGGGAAGAAGGACAAGTCAATGCCCATTTCTTCCAAGTCGTTGATCTCCAACACGACATTGAAATTAAGAGGGTTATCACGAACATATTTAGTTGGCTCGACAACAATGTCGGTGAGGTTGGCAGTAAGATTCTTCCGGTGAATGGCTCGGATGGCACCCGCAACCGCCACGACGTAAGCGAAGTTGGCATTTTGCTCCTCAACCCGCTTGAAATGTGCGTCTTTGGCGGCCAACTTCTCCCCGACCTCGACATCCTTGTGGATCAGCTCCCCCTTCAATCGGGCAACGACGCTTCTCTCCTCCCCAAGCAGGTCCCCTGTGACCTTCAGCTGGTCCTCGAGCTCCAAGAATTTTTTAGCCAAGTCAGACTTGGCGACCTCCAGCTTCTTCTGGGTCTCAAAGGCAGCCACCAACGACTTGGCCTTCTTAGAGATGGTCTGCTTGGCCTTCTCCAAGTTGGTGAGCTCGGCCTATGATTGACCGCAAGCCTTCTCCAGATAAAGGACCCCCTTTTGGGCATGAACGATACAGAGTACAGGTTGCCTGTAACCTTCTGACGACAGGCGTTAGAATGGTCGCCCTTCGTCCACACCCGGGGCACATTCCTTACAGCCCTCTCAAGGTAGCTAGGCCAGTCCTCGGACAGCCCTTCCAAGGTGGGCCGCTGCGATAACTGGAAACTCAGCACCTCCGGGGAAAACTTGGTCGGCGTCAGGTCCGAGCTTCAAAACAAAAGGAACATCAGAATACTAGTATCAAAGCAGTATAGGGAGACCAAAGAGATCGACTTACCTTTTCACCGTGTCCTCATCCCAACCCATCCAGGATTTGTCCTCCGGATGGCGTCCTCCAGTTGGTATGCGTGTCGGCTATGAGATCGGGCTGAGGATCGCCCTCCCGTGCCCCCGGTTTATTTCGGACTAGTAGGTGCCAATCTCCTCCCTCGTCCTCTTGGGAGGTCGCTCGGTGGCTGGTGGGGCGAATTCAGCTGCTTTCTTCTTCCCCTTGTGAAGGCGGAGTGTGGGCCGGGGTCTCGGAGGGAGTGCCTGAACCGGCCAAATGCCTCAGGGAGCCGAGCACCGACTTCTTTCGAGAGGCCATTTCGGAGGCGGAGGGCTGACGTCGGTAAGTCGAATTTCAGACTATCACAAAGCAAAAACAATTGTGAGTCCTAAAACCCGGAGCGTCCACAACGAAACATTGTTGAGAAACTTACAAGGAATCTTGAGGTGATGGGGGTAAGTATACAACCTGGCTTTCATACGATCAAGCTCAGAGTTCAAGGAGTTAACATCTTGCCAGCTCGGGGGGTGATTCAAACCAAATTAAACCCCTCAATGAAATCCCAGTACAGCTCGGAAGGTCGGGGCACAAACAGTGCAAGACAGAAAGAGAATTAGATCAGTACAACATTAAACACAAAAACTAAAGAAGGTACCATTTTCAACTCGGATTGCATAATCCGTTGGAACACGTATGGATAAAGTGCTTGAGGGGTCCACAAATTCCCACGCCTCTCCAACAAACCACCACTTTTGGTGACACTCGTCGACTTTGTTGGGAATCCCGCTCACGAGCTCCTTGCCCTTGCGAAGTCACACGGCATGATAGCCTCCGGCCTGAGCAATGGGCGTCATCGTGTGGGATATCTCAACCGGGTTTGACAACCGATACAGTCCGGCCTTCCCCAGCACAGTTCAAGGTGGAGAGAATATAACTCCACCCATTCGGGGTAATTTGAGTAATGCTCAAATTCCAGGCCGCGAGCAAAGGAGAGATGGTCGGATACAGTGGAAATTGAATCCCTGCCTCCATAGAATGCTCGTTCACAACTATCATCCCTTGAGGAGGTTGGTCGGCACTTTCATCGGAGGTTGCACCATAGAAATGCACATCTCGGGGCACCTTATATTGGCGGCGGAGCGACCGCACGTGCCGATCAGAAAGAACTGATCGGTACTTACTATCAGACGCGACGAATGGAGACTCGACCGACTTCCGATACTGACTATCAGGTCGCTTATATGGAGCTCAGACCAAATACACATTGTAATCGAAAACCCACTCGAAAGCCCCATAGTCATGAGCCGGGGCAGAGGGACCCGCCGCTGTCGTCCTTCCTGGAGAGATGGTGCAAAGAGGGCTGATGTCTAGCGGAGGAAGATGGGTAATTTCAGCCAACTCCTCCAAAAAGCGCTCATCCACCCGCTCATCGTTGCCATCGTCTTCCCGGTGGTCACCCAGAGCACCGGACGAGGAGCTTCCACCCACATTCCCAACGGTGGAGGTTGAACCCCGGTGGCGGCGCAGCGAGAAAGGAACGTTATCTTCAGAGGAGGAAGACGTCACCATGGGCTAAGGGGCGAAAGGAGTAGTGGGGATACCAGAATCCATGAAATCAAGAAGAGAAAACTAAGAATTTACCTTTGGTCGATCCTAGCCCAAGATCTTTGGAGATGATGTTGGGATAATACTGGAAAGTACGCTTTTACTTTGTATAATCAAAACTGAATTTCAAACTTATTTACTGAAATAAATTGTTTATCACTGATGCTTTAAATATCATCGAATGTTACATATATTTATTGCATAACTGTTCATTAAATAGTACGTGTTACATTGTAGTTAATTTAGTGATACCAAATCACAGAAGATTAAATTAACAATCCCTTGTAACTAAAAGTACACCATTCATGACCTAGATGGAAATGAACAATCCATCGTGAAAGGTTGAAGTGCAAGGCTCGGATTGGCTTGTCTTAACCAAGAGATTACACTAGTGCATGACTGATGCACTGAATAGGATCTACAGGAGGATAAATTCTTCAGAACTGAACAAGGAAGAATTAGACCTCAGTGGTTTGTTATTTCTTAATCTTCGTTCCTTAAATAGGATCACGTGTGGTTGGTAACTATTGCTTTGACTTATCATGGGTAGAGAATCAACGAGATTCAATACTTTTTATCTTGGGCAATATTATTGGTCACATGCGATTGCTAATATTTAATACGGAGAATCGTGTGCAAGTACACTTGTTCGATTTGCCCCCTTGGGAGGTTCATAAGATTTATCATACCAAATCTTGTAAGTGGAACTAGTTTCCGGTATGGATAATAATGTTGAACCGTTCCTTAACAAAGGACAAAAGATATTAATTAATGGAAAGTTATTTCAGTGGTTTGAATTAATTAATGGGCTAGATAATCTTAAACACGGGAAATAATAATCGGGAGCCATATTGATTGTAATATGGGTTAAGATGGATAGTGCAATATTAATTATGTAGTGGGATTAATTAATATTTATGGGCTTGAATAATATTGTGGCTCAATATTGATAATTCAAGATCCATTGGAAGGTCCAATCTTAATTCTCCTAAAGGCCCCCTAAGTAGCCCAACATATAGTCCAATAACTGAAAAAGGTGTTTAAAAATAAAATAAATTTGTTGCCTATTTTTCTTTTATTTTTCGAAATAATATGGATAAAAGGGGAGAAAGATTTTCTTTGAATTTTGTTATGGAATGAAGATATGTATTCATGGAATACAAGATTATCTCATTAAATTCAAGAAATCTCCCACTTGGTTATTTATATAGCTTATTTCGAAAATTTTGAAATATAGAGGGCAAGAAAGATTTTTTTGATTTTCTTGAAAAAATATTATGGAAGATATGTATTTCTTGAAATACAAAAATATCTCATAAATTCAAGAAGATCCAAATCTTGGATTCTTGTTACTCCTATTTTTCGAAATATACTCCATAACAAAGAGTAGGTGGAATTTTGTGGAATATTATAATTATGGGAAAAAGAATATAGGAGATATATTCAAAATTTCTTGAAGATCAAGAAAAGATTTTCCCACATTGTTTTTGCCCTAAAAAATCGACCACCACTACTCTATAAATAGGGGATTATTCTTTCATTCCCAAGTACAATTCCATGTGCTGGAAAAATTAGCAAATCCACAAAGGTGGTGCAACAAAGTTTATTTTTCCTTTTGTTAATTGTTCGCAAGTGTCCTACCACCGGATAGTCGAGCAAGGATTAAGGGAATACTTGGGAAGTTCTTTTGGTGTGTCTAATCAACAAGACCATTGCCATCCCAAGAGGTATGTTCACTTAAACTCGTAGAATTTCCGCATGCGTAGGATTTACGTGAATTGATTATATGCATGATTTGTTGTTGGATTATTATTTGAATTAATATAGGATTAATTCATGCTAGTAATAATTATAAGAATTAAATTTGTATTTAAATATTCATCCCGAATAGATCTGTGCAACTTATTCCCCAACAACTGGTATCAGAGCCACGGTTTTGGGCTCTGAATTTTAAATTGTAATTTAATTCGTTGTCATTAAATTTTAAATTGGATAGTAGAATTGCTAGATCTTTTTAGCAGGTATCCAATTGTCATGGAATTTAATGTGTTTATCTATGCATGCATATAAATTGTGGTTTTTAATTCGATTAGTTTGGATTCATTTTGCCTCTTGAGAAAATCCACGAGTAGATTAGGATTTGTTTGATTTGATCAATGTAATAGACTAGTCTAAATCTAGGTTTATTTATTTTTGGTAAATAAATTGTAATCGGATCGGAAACGGAGGCGGAGACGAAGAATTAAAGGATAAAATCCATATTCGGGCGTGGGGGCGGCGTCGCATCGTTTATTTAGGCGACACGGACGCACGCAGGTGCTCACGGGCATGGGGCGAGGTCGAGGGCCGAGGGCGCGCGAGGATCAGGCCGCAAGACGGGCAACCGCGATAGGCGCCTGGCCGTGGCGCGCGCGAGCGGACGGGCGGACGGAGGTGAGCGCGCACGGGCGCGCGCGGGGACATGCGGTGCTGCCGAGTTCTGCAGGCGAGGCTAGCGAGCGCACGCGCGCGGATGAGCATGGGTACGTGCGTCGCCTGCCGAGACCTGTCGAGGCCGACGCGGGCGAAGCCTGCCGAGGTCACCGAGCGGCGCTGGGCGATGCGCGTTGTGCCAAGGCGCACGGATGCGGTCGCTCGGCCAAGGGGCCGGCCGGATGTGGGCGTGCATCCCGGCTGCGAGCTACTTGGCGTGGCATTTCGAGATGGAGTTCTTTTCGAGACGATCGAGTGGGAGAAATTCAAGACGGCGTTTCTTCAAAATCAAGCCAAGAAAAATCAAACCATGACAATTGGATAATTTGTGCCCAATATGTTTATTTTTTCGCTTTGCTTGATTTATTATTGTGTTATCTTATGCTTTATTTAATTTATTTAAATGTGTTTGCATGAGAGTTGCCCAATGAAAAATCTCACCTTTAAAAATTACTATGTATGTTTAAATAATTAATTTGACAATTTTATTCCGGAAAATAAAATTGAATTAATTTTGACCTCCATGATTTATTTATTTGTGAATTCTTTTGGAGAAATTCCCCCCACGGGACGGTCAAAAGTTAGCTTTCACATGAATGAATTCCAAATGGATGATTGTGGATTATTACTAGTGGCGACGATGACCCTCCCCACGAGGCTCGTTCAAAGCGAAATAATAATCTTGTATTTAATCATGGTTATTACTTAGGTATAAAATTGATATGCATATACTTCCCCGAAGTCCCTGCCAATTTTATATTGGTCAAGTGGGAGCCAACTATTAATCTGGATATTAAAGGTTTGTAACTGTTCTTATTTGTAACCTGCTTGAATGTGTTTAAATAATGACCCACCCCACGTGGCTTATTTAAACTGTTTTGAGATGTTGGCTGATGCATGTTCATATTTTTTGAGATTTTAATATGATGCATGTGATCGAACCTTGTGATATATTTGTGCTTATGCATATTATTGTTTATTTCCGTTCATCATGTCGCAACCTTTTAATCCACTATTCAATATACTTAAAGACAATTTGCTTACTGGTAAAAACTTTGTTGATTGGAATCTTAAACTTACTATTGTCCTCACTGCACAAAGCCATAACTGGGTTCTTACTACACCTAAACCGGAAAAGCCAAAAGATGACTCCACTAAAATGGTTAAGAAAGAGTATGCTGACTGGGAGCGTTCCAACGAAATGGCAAAGTGTACCATCTTGGCTTCTATGTCAGATGTGTTGCAACACCAACACCAGAACGTTGAGACCGCTGTACACATCATGACTAGTCTTAAAGCGATGTTTCAACATCAGAACCGTGTGGCTCGTCAGATCACCATGAGGGACTTGCTCTCTATGAAAATGGTGGAGGGAACGCCCGTAAGGGAGAACGTTCTCCAGATGATGGCTCACCTTAATAAACTTGAGGTACTTGGCGCTGAATACGACATCGAGACCCAAATCGATTTTGTGCTCCACTCTCTGCCGAAAAGTTTTGAACAGTTGAGGCTGAACTACCAGATGAATAATCAGAAGTTCTCGATGCCTGATCTGTTGCAAGCTTTAGTCTCGGCGGAGGCGATATTGGGGCAAAAGATCCAAGCCTTGGTGGCAAATGGACCCTCTTCTTCTTCTAGGCCAAGGGGTGGTAAGAACAAGAAGAAGGACAAAAGCCACAAGCAAGCGAACTCAAGTGTTGCCAATGGCAAAGAAAAGGTGAAGAAGGGTGGAGGAGTGAGTAAGCCAGCTAAGGGGAAGTGCTTCAATTGCGGTGAAAAAGGACATTGGAGGTCAGCCTGTTCCAAACCCAAAAGGAATGGAAAGAAAGGTAATTCTCACGCACTAGTTGTTGAAACTTGTTTAGCGGCGTATGCCTCCCATTTATGGGTGGTGGATACGGGATCCACTGATCATGTTTGTTTCACTTTACAGGGGTTCAAGCGGACCCGACAACTTAGTAGGAGTGAGATCCTCATCTCACTGGGCAATGCTACGAGAGTGGCAGCTGAAGCAGTGGGAGAAGTGCACCTGTCTTTTGAAGACAGAGTTTTAATTTTAAGAGATGTTCTTTACGTTCCAAATTTTAGAAAGAATTTGATTTCAATTTCTAAACTTTTTCATGATGGATATTCGGTTACTTTTAATAAAGTTGTTACCATTTCTCTTTTTGATAAATTTATCTGTCATGGAACGTTGTCGAATAATCTCTATACAATTAACTGTGCACACCACTCACGAAATGCATCCTATAACACATCAACTGTTTCCGAGAAAAGAAAACGTTCATCAGACGTGAACGAGACACTTCTATGGCATCTAAGATTGGGGCATATAAATCCAAAGAGGATCCAAAGGTTGGTGAAAGACGGTTCACTGGAGTTTCTCCAAGTCGAACTAATTCCAACCTGCGAATCATGTTTGGAGGGTAAAATGACTAAGAGGGCATTTGGAGCCAAGGGGAATAGAGACAAAGAAGTGTTAGAAATCGTTCACACAGATGTATGTGGTCCAATGTTAACCAAAGCAAGAGGAGGTTATGAGTATTTCATCACTTTTATTGATGACTACTCAAGGTACGGTTATATTTTCTTTATGAAGCATAAATCTGAGACCTTTGATAAATTCAAAGAATTTAAGGCTCAAGCAGAGAATCATAGGGAAAAATGTATCAAGTCTCTACGATCCGATCGTGGAGGCGAATACCTCAGCGATGAGTTTTTGAACTACTTATCTGATGAAGGGATTGCATCCCAGCTAACTGCACCCGGAACCCCTCAACAAAACGGGGTTGCAGAGCGAAGAAACAAAACTCTTTTGGAAATGGTTAGATCTATGATGAGTTATGCGGATCTTCCCAAGTCGTTCTGGGGTCATGCCTTGGAAACAACAGCCTATATTCTGAACTTGGTGCCATCCAAATTGATTCCCAAAACTCCCAAAGAATTGTGGACCGGGCGCAAGCCTAGTTTGAGACACATGAGAATTTGGGGGTGTCCGGCCTACGTGTTGGACAAGGAAGCTGGTAAATTGGATCCTCGATCAGAATTAAGGGTGTTTGTGGGATACCCCGAGGGAACAAAAAGGGTGTATGTTCTATGGTCCCGAAGATCAAAAGGTGGTAAGATCAAAAGGGTATATGAACGAAAGAAGACCCAGAAGTGAGATTACCTTAAATGAGCTAAGGGGGCTAACCTCAATGCCAACTGTACAAGATAACATACCAAACGACACACTTATACAACCGGAACCTCGTCGTAGTGGGAGGGTTGTGAAATAGCCCGAGAGATTCATGGGAATAGGAGAGTTCTCGGACTTGATTCCCGAACAAGACGAATTAGACCCATGGACATATGACGAGGCAATCCAAGACAAGGATGCAGATTCTTGGCAAACAGCAATGAAAGCCGAAATGAGTTCTATGAATCATAACAGAGTGTGGGAGCTAGTCGAACCACTTAATGGGGTCAAACCCATTGGTTGCAAGTGGGTGTATAAGAGAAAAAAAGGACCGGACGGGAAGGTGGAAACCTTCAAGGCAAGACTCATGTCGAAAGGTTATACTCAGAAAGAAGGGATCGATTATAAGGAAACTTTTTCGCCCGTAGCCATGCTCAAGTCCATCCGAATTCTCTTATCGATTGCTGAGCATCTCAACTTTGAAATCTGGCAAATGGATGTCAAGACAACTTTCCTTAATGGAAGTCTTGATGAAGAGATCTATATGCAACAACCCCAAGGCTTCATTGAAAAAGGCCAAGAACACCTAGTTTGTAAGCTCATGAAGTCCATTTACGGACTCAAACAGTCATCCAGAGCTTGGAACCAATGTTTTAATCATGTTATAAAGTCTTATGGGTTTGATCAAAACGAGTTCGAAAGTTGTGTGTACAAAAAGCGTGTCGGAACTGCATTGGTATTATTAGTACTATATGTAGACGACATTCTGATCATCGGGAACAATGTGAAGGTGTTATCAGACGTAAGGCCATGGCTTTCAAAACAGTTTGATATGAAGGACTTAGGGGAAGCCGCACACATCCTTGGGATCAAGATCACTCGAGATCGCAAGAAAAGGATGATAGGCTTATCGCAAAGCTTCATACATAGACATTTGTCTTGAAACGATTGAAAGATGCAGATTCCAAGAAAGGCTTTGTACCTTTCGGACATGGAATCCATCTTTCCAAGAAAATGTGCCCTAAGACGCAAAAAGGAGATAGATGACATGAGAGGCATTCCATATGATTCTACCGCCGGAAGCCTTATGTATGCAATGTGTGTCACGAGCCCGGATATCGCTTTTTACCGTTGGCATGGTGGCAAGATATCAAAGTAACCCGGGGAAAGAACATTGAACGGCAGATAAAAACATTCTGAAGTATCTGAAAAGAACTCGGGATAGAATGTTAATTTATCAGTCAGATAGTCTAATCCCCATCGGCTACACGGACTCGGATTTCCAATCAGACATAGACTCCAGAAAATCTACCTCCGGTAGTGTGTTTTGCATGGGGGAAGGAGCCGTGACATGGAGAAGCGTCAAGCAAAAATGCGTCGCAGATTCTACCATGGAAGCCGAATATGCAGCTGCTTGCGAGACAGCGAAAGAAGCGGTTTGGCTCAAGAACTTCCTAGTGGACTTGAATGTAGTTCCAAATTTGCCCGGCCAGAATCATGTTTTTATTGTGACAATGCATGAGCGATTTGAAAATTCAAGGAACCAAGAGCCCACAAGGCCAGCAAACACATTGAAAGGAAATACCATCTTATACGAGATATCGTTAAGAGAGGAGATATAGATGTGGCAAAAAGATAGCGTCGAAGACAACCTAGCAGATCCATTCACAAAGGGTCTGCCTCTGAATACATTCGAGAGACATGTGGAAAGAATGGGTGTCAAGACCGTTGCCAATCTGCTTTGAGTATAAGTGGGAGAAATTATTAGGTTTGTATAGGTGACATTAGATGTCACGAATTAGGAACTACACGAGACATGTTGTAGTATACTTAAAAGCAGACTTTGAGTATAAGTGGGAGATTGTTGGGATTATATTGGAAAGTATGCTTTTACTTTGTATAATCAAAACTGAATTTCGGACTTATTTACTGAAATAAATTATTTATCACTGATGCTTTAAATATCATCGAATGTTACATATATTTATTGCATAACTGTTCATTAAATAGTACGTGTTACATTGTAGTTAATTTAGTGATACCAGGTCACAGAAGATTAAATTAACAATCCCTTGTAACTAAAAGTACGCCATTCACGACCTAGATGAAAATGAACAATCCATCGTGAGAGGTTGAAGTGTAAGGCTAGGATTGGCTTGTCTTGACCAAGAGATTACACTAGTGCATGACTGATGCACTGAATAGGACCTACAGGAGGACGAATTCTGCAGAACTGAACAAGGAAGAATTAGACCACAGTGGTTCGTTATTTCTTAATCTTCGTTCCTTAAATAGGATCACGTGTTATTGGTAACTATTGCTTTGACTTATCATGGGTAGTGAATCAACGAGATTCAATACTTTTTATCTTGGGCAATATTATTGGTCACATGCAATTGCTAAGATTTAATACGGAGAATCGTGTTCAAGTACGCTTGTTCGATTTGCCCCCTTGGGAGGTTCATAAGATTTATCATACCAAATCTTGCAAGTGGAACTAGTTTCCGGTATGGATAATAATGTTGAACCGTTCCTTAACCAAGGACAAAATATATTAATTAATGGAAAGCTATTTCAGTGGCTTGAATTAATTAATGGGCTAGATAATCTTAAACACGGGAAATAATAACCGGGAGCCATATTGACTGTAATATGGGTTAAGATAGATAGTGCAATATTAATTATGTAGTGGGATTAATTAATATTTATGGGCTTGAATAATATTGTGGCTCAATATTGATAATTCAAGATCCATTGGAAGATCCAATCTTAATTCTTTTAAAGGCCCCCAAAGTAGCCCAACATATAGTCCAATAACTGAAAAAGGTGTTTAAAAATAAAATAAATTTGTTGCCTATTTTTCTTGTATTTTTCGAAATAATATGGATAAAAGGGGAGAAAGATTTTCTTTGAATTTTGTTATGGAATGAAGATATGTATTCATGGAATACAAGATTATCTCATTAAATTCAAGAAATCTCCCACTTGGTTATTTATATAGCTTATTTCGAAAATTTTGAAATATAGAGGGCAAGAAATATTTTTTTGATTTTCTTGAAAAGATATTATGGAAGATATGTATTTCTTGAAATACAAAAATATCTCATAAATTCAAGAAGATCCAAATCTTGGATTCTTGTTACTCCTATTTCTTGAAATATACTCCATAACAAAAGAGTAGGTGGGATTTTGTGGAATATTATAATTATGAGGGAGATGTTGGGATAAAAGAATATAGGAGATATATTCAAGATTTCTTGGAGATCAAAAAAGATTTTCCACATTGTTTTTGCCATAAAAAAATCGAGTTAGATAACCACTACTCTATAAATCGAAGAGGGATGATTCTTTCATTCCCAATTACAATTCCATGTGATCGAAAAATTAGCGGATATCAAGATCGTGAAAGGTGGTCAACAAAGTTTATTTTTCTTTTGATTTAAAATTATCAAGTGTCCTACTTCGAGTCAAAGTGACAAATAATAGTGCGAATTGAGAAACAAGGATTATTTTTACTTTTGGGAAGTTCTTTTTTGGTGTGTCTAATCAACAATGACCCAATAGTCAATGAGAGAAGACATATGTTAATAGTATGGATTGGAAGATTAAATGAGCCAAAGAGAGTTATACCCAAAGGATTCCCACCCTTAACACAAGTTAGATATACAAATATGTTCAAGAGTGTTCTTTTAAGTGTGTCTAATCAAGAATTTTTCCCAACCTTAGCATTGAGAATATAAACAAATAAGGTAAATCTCATAGTTGGAGACAACACCAAACCCAAAACCCATTCTCTTAAGAGATAACTAGTGGTGAAGTGGGGTAGTTGTTAGGCAATTGTTCCCGAGAGGGTGATGGAGGCTTTTATCAAATTAGAAATTAAAAATAGGATTAATTCACTTTGTTGTGTTCTTTCTTTATTTTCTTATATTGTCATTATAAGCAAAATTAAATTTTAAAAGAAAAAAAAAAAAATATTCATCACCATTCCTAGATTCGCATGAAATGTTTTTGGATTTTTCCCGGGACCAACAAGTGGTATGAGCGGGGAGTTCAAAAGATCATTTTTAATGTGATCATAAGTGATCTTTTTAAAATAATTTCTTTAAAATGCATATATTTAAATTATATTAGGGAAAGGATATTTTATTTTGATTTAAATATTCAACCTAATACCGGAATCCTAGATTTATTCCCAATAGAGAAGTTTGAGGATGGGCCAAATAAAATTAACCAAAACTTCAGTGGAGGTTTTTGAAACCTAAAATAACCCTTTATCAGAAGGTCGCCGAGTGTTGTCCCATTGGATGTGACCCAAAATAAAATTAACCAAACTTCAGATAGAATCAAACCCAAATGTCTCCGAAGATCTCAAGACTTCGAGAGAATCCTGAATGATTCCAAGGTGAGGAATCGAGGTCGTTAGAATAGAATCGATCGTGGACCAATGAGAGGCCTAATTAATAGTATGGATTTGAATGTGATTCTCTCGTAACATTCAAATCCACACATATCAAGGTCTTTCATCATTCCTTTTCTGAGCCAAAGAAGTTATAACCAAAGACCCTAGAACACAAGTCCGTAGATATACAAATATGTTCAAGATTCACGATGTATCCTAAGCTTAGAGAAAGCATTGAGGCTAAACAAATGTAAGGGAAAATCTCACCATAGTTGGAGACAACACCAAACCCAAACCCATTCTCGTAAGAGATAACTAGTGGTGTGAGGTAGTTGTTAGGCAATCCCGAGAGAGGTGATAAATCGATTGGAGTGTGAACGTTAAACATCTAAGAGGCGAGCCCGAGAGGGTGATAAGTCGAGAGGCTTTGAGTTAGTAAACTATGAGGTAGTCGTAAAGCTCAAAGTAGAAAGGTTAGTAAACTTGAGGTAGTTGAAAAAGCCTTAGGAAGTGTTTAGTGGATGTAGGAGCTTGAGTCTAAACCACTATACTTTGTTGTGTTCTTTATTGCTTTATTTTCTTATATTGTCATATGCATTCGATTATAAGCAAAAACACAACACATGAGCTTAAAAGCAGTAATCACCATTCCTTCACCCGTTTTTTATACCGATAAAATCGAAAAAAATGGGTTTTTCAGGGACCAATTGGAGATATATTCAAGATTTCTTGGGAAAAGAACATTGTTTTTTGCCCCCACCACCTCTATAAATAGGGGATGATTCTTTCATTCCCACGCATAATTCCATGTCTTTGGAAAAATTAGCAAATCCACAAAGGTGGTGCAACAAAGTTTATTTTTCCTTTTAATTGTTCGCAAGTGTCCTACCAACGGATAGTCGAGCAAGGATTAAGGGAATACTTGGGAAGTTCTTTTGGTGTGTCTAATCAACAAGACCATTGCCGTCCCAAGAAGAGGTATGTTCCGTAACCAAAATTTCCACATGCGTAATTGAATTGATTATATGCATGATTTGTTGTTGGATTATTATTTGAATTAATATAGGATTAATTCATGCTAGTAATAATTATAGGAATTAAATTTGTATTTAAATATTCATCCCGAATAGATCTGTGCAACTTATTCCCCAACAGATGAAAGTTTGACATAGTATAGTGAACAAGCAAGGAAATCGTTTTCAGAAGTGGAGGTTTTTGATACCTAATACCCCGCCTATTTATAGAAGGAGGGAGGGGCCAAAATAAAATTAACCAAAAATTCAACCCCACTCCGACAATAAATCGGGGGAATCACGTGAGTTGTCCCATTGGATCGACCTATGGCGCCTTGTGTCATCGTCCTGACAAACCATCATATCGAATCCTCAAATCTGAGGGAAAGATTCACGTTATATTAGGACCCACGAATCACTCAGAAAAGATCCCTAAGTTGATTGGTCATGAGTCAACTACCTAGTCGAGGAAGACACAACCTCGACTTGAGGGGTAATTTTTATAGCATGGATAAACCCGACCCGTGCTTAATCACACATAATAATTGTCGTCCGGGACAAAAAATATACACTTCCCAAGTTAGAAAGTCGTGAGGCGATTATCAACCAAAAGTAATGCGACTTACATTCAAGATAAGGACAATTGGTCAATCTAAGTCACATATCTCAAAGCAAGCCACGACCTACAAGAAGTCCCCTACGATTAGAGCATATTAAAGACAGGCAACCTCTAACCCGTCAAGGCGGAATCGGCGGATTTCAGGATTGAAGCCCCACAATTAGAGCATATTAAAGACAAGCGACCTTATGTAAATTCCCGCCCAAGAGGCGAGAACCACAGTATAAATAGGCCTATACAGCCACACTTGTAAAGGGTTGGACACTTCAGATTCTAAGCAAACATATTATAAACGCATACCTAGCTTAGATGCCCCCGGACATAGTCCTGTTTGTTCATAAGACGAACCGGGTCAACAATTACCTTAATTTTCCTTGCTTTAATCGTCATAAACATATAATCTTTAAAGTGATTTGTTGTTTAATTGGGTAAATTATATCTAGTTACAACACCCTACATTAGTATTAAATGGATAATAATATTAAATCAAACTAAATATCATCGAGTACTATGTCCTTACAATAGATTGTCTCTAGGACACTAACAATCTCCCACTTGGACTAGAGTCAATCACCTACATGTCTAACCCCTAGACCATCAAATGTCTAGTGTTTACATGAACACTTAATGTTTTGGTGAAAGGATCAGCAAAGTTATCTTTCGTGGGAACACATTCTAATTCTACTTTTCCTATTGTTAAGATATCTCGGATCAAATGATAAGCGTGGGTACATGCCTATTTATGATTGTTGATCTCGGTTCCTCTGCTTGCGCAATCACACCAGCGTTGTCTCAATACAACTTTATTAGACAACTGGCACTCGGAACTACCCCTAGTTCTCTCAAGAACTATAAAATCCAGACAGTCTCTTTGAGGCTTCTGATACAACAATGTACTCAGCTTCGGTTGTTGAATCTACGGTCGACTCTTGCTTGGAACTATCCCAACTGACCGCCCCACCATTGAGAGTGAAGGCATAACCTGACTGTGATTTGTAATCATCACAATCGGATTGGAAACATGCATCAGCGTTACCAGTTACTACTAGTTCTGAATGCCCACCGTAGACAAGTAAACATTCTTTAGTTAATCTAAGATACTTCAGAATGGTCTTGACAGCAATCCAGTGAGACTCACCCGGATTCTGTTTGTGTCTACCACTGATGCTGACAGCTTAGGCCCACATCGGACCTAGTGCAATTCATGGCGTACATGATTGACCCAATTGCAGGTGCTGTGGGACATCCTTCATGTGCTTGATGTTTCACTAGAAGGAGAATCCTTATTTGACAGCTTTATCCCATGATTTGCCCGTAGAGACCCTCTCTTAGAGTTCTCTATCGCAAAATGCTTCAACACATTATCTACATAGGTGGACTGTGACAGCCCCATCATCCTCTTGGATCTATCCCTGTGGATCTCTATCCCTAAGATGTGGTAGGCTTCACTAAGATCTTTCATCATGAAGGTCTTTGACAATCAATCTTTAACGAACTACATTAACGGGATATTGTTTTCCAAAATAAATATGTCATTGATATATACGATTATAAAGACAATATTCTTCCCACTGCGTTTACGATAAATGCAAGGATCTTCCAAGTTTCTGATGAAGTCAAATGACTTGATAGCTTCATCAAATCGGATATTCCAACTCCTAGAAGTTTGCTTCAATCCATAGATGGATCTCTTTAGCTTGCATGCTAGATTAGAATTTGGCTTAGATATAAAACCTTCTGGTTGAGTTATAAACACTTCCTTATCAATGTTTCCATTGAGGAAAGCTGTTTTGACGTCCATCTGCCAAATCTCATAATCATAGCGTCCTGCTATCACAAGTAAAATTCGAATGGACTTGATCTTTGCAACTGGTGAGAAGGCCTCGTCATAGTGAATGCCTTCACATTGACTATAACCCTTCGCCACCAACCTAGCTTTGTAGGTTTGTACTTTGCCATTTGCATCGGTCTTTTGCTTGAAGACCTATTTGCAACCTATGGGTGTAACCCCTTTAGGAAACTCAATCAAGTCCCAGACTTGATTGGTGTACATCGAGTCCATCTCGGATTTCATGGCATCATACCACTTCCCTGAATCAATATCTAATATTGTTTCAGAGTAAGTATTAGGATCGTCTTTATTCGTAATGTCCACATTATCGAGTTTCTCCAAGAGGTAACCATATCTAATGGGCGGATTACGATTCCTAATTAACTTATGGAGCTGTGGTTGTGCAGGTTGTACATTCTGATCGTGAAAATTTTGTGGTGCATCGATTTCATCAATGTCCGGAGAGTCCTCAAGAGCTACACTTTTAGATGCCTCTTGGGCAGGGTTCTTGCATAGGCAAGCCAACTCCAATTACACTCTCATTGGCTGAAAGACGATCACCTAGTGAAAGACTCCCACCGTGAAAGTCGATGAATGCTCCCATTGATTCCTTGTCATGTTGCTTTGATAAGATATCAGTCTCTTTGTTAATTTGTGGTTCTTGAATTTCTTCAAGTTCTATCGTCTTACGGCCTTTGTTGTGCCCGGTTTATAACTCACGGCCAATAAATACTGATTCAAAAACAGGATGAATAAATGACGATAAACGTAACACACAACACCGAAATTTGGTTACCCAATTCATCTTTTGAATAAGACTACGTCTGGGGGCGCCCAAGCCAGGATACTTTTATTACTCTTTATCTGCCTAAAGCTCTAAAATTGCTCTCCTCTTACAATGATTAATACATGAGGTATATCGTGGGCTTGTTAGGGCTTCAGCCTCCGAGGCTAGGGTTTCCCTAGTTAATCCGCGATTTCTGCTTCCGGATACACTAGCCTTGCTTACGCTCCATGATATCCGCTCTATTAACCGCCCGTATCTTTCCCATATTTATCTCTTCGTTGACTTCGGGTTGAGGCCGCCTTCGACCTGTAGGCTTTCTCAAGTCGCCCCGTGACCTGCATATTCCTCTAATTCGCTTTGCGACCTACTTGGCCCAAGTGAAGTCGTTCCTAACGGCAAGTTCATAACGGAAAGTCACCTCACATGGTCGGATTATTTCATGTCACAACAATTACCGCTCAAGTCGAGGTCACGTGCTCGCATCGAGGCCCTTACTTGACCCTTTGTTTTATTGACCTGTGGCAAGTCGACCTTGGGAAGCGTTCCTGAAGCGAATCGTCATCCTTGGGGAGGCAAATCGTCACCTCGATTCCTTGAATCGGCGTGAGATCTGACGGATCCGTCATGATGGTTTGGCAGGTAGGTGATGTCATGCGCCGCAAATCCTTTCAATCAGTGACCGCGGTGTTAATTACGCGCGACCTGCGTGACTTTGTTTCCTTTGGGGGGGTCTTAATTATATTCATATTCCACTTCGACCCCCTTCTTTTACTATAAAAGGGGCGAGGGTTTTAGGCATAAACCCTTTTACCCTCAACCTTCGCGCAGCAGAGCACTTTCCGAACCCAAAACTTAAGTTTTTGGCGAACTTCCGAGCTCCAGATCGAAGCTGAATCAGGTAACACATTCACCCTTTCTCAAACCTCCTTATGGCTTCCAATCCTCCGTCCACTCCCACACCATCTCGCCTTCTGATCTCGTCATCCTCGGACGACGATGATGTGGTGATAGCCCACCTCCATCGCCGCCATGTATCTGTTGGGATTATATTCCCCAATAGTATCTAGCTCCGCCGCCCCCAATGTGGGGGGACCTTCGACCGCCGATGCCCCGACTAATAATAGGGACGGCGGGGGGAATGATGAAGGTGATGATGAACAATTTTTGGCCGAATTGGGGGAGATCACGCATTTTCCTCCGCTGAACATTAGCCCTCCCCGTCCCTTTGCACCGGAGATGGGGACATCCATGGGCCCTTCTAACCCAGCCCGTAACTATGGAGCTTCTGGGCGGGCCTTCGACTTCCACACGTATGAGGCCTGAGCTCCGTACAAGCGACCAGAGCGAGGCTAGAGGAGGTCGGTCAGGTCGGATTTTGTGGCATCTGACCAGAGATACAGGTCTGATTGGTACGTGCATTCTCTTCTTCGCTTGTACAAAGTTCCCGGGACGTGCATTTATACGGGGCGACTTCCAATGAGAGTGCCGACCAGCCGCCGCCTGGAATGATTGCTGTCAATGAGCACACTATGGAGGCGGGAATTCGCTTCCCACTAAATCCAGCCATTTCCCATCTCCTTACGGCCTGGAATCAGAGCCTTACACAGATCACCCCGAACGGCTAGAACTACATCCTTGCCACTATGACCGTTCTAGGGCAGGCCGGGCTAAATCGGCTGCCGACTCTTGGTGAGATCGCATATGTGATGACGTCGATTACCCAAGCTGGCGGCTACAATACCGTGCGACTTCGGAAGGGCCGGGAGCTTGTGAGTGGGATCCCAATAAGGTCGCCGACTGGCATCGTAAAAGGTGGTTTATCGGGGGGCATGGGAGTCCGTGAATCCTTCGAGTACCCTGCCCATACGTGTCCCGACAGATAATGCTCACCGAGTTGAACATGGTAAGTTTTAAATTTTCAGACTTTGAGGTTGTACTGTTCTAATTCCCTTCTTATCTTGCAGTGTTCACGCCTGCTACTGCCGATTTGTATTGGGATTTCTTGGGAGCTTTCAACATAGTCTGCGACACTCCTCCGAACTACCGAGACGTGAACGCCTTAAACACCGAGATTGACTTACTCAAGGCCGGCTTGTACACTTATCCACGTCACCTTAAAATTCCCTGTAAGTCCTCTTGTTGACAACTTTAATTCTCGCCCGGAATCTGCGTGACCGGATTTTTTCCTTGTATGTAGTTCCCGACATCCCATTCTACCAACGCCAACCACCCGCATCTGTGATGGCTAGTCGCAAGAAGTCGGTGCTCAGGCAGATGCGACACGACCGAATTCCGTCGCTCCTCCTCCAAGTTTGACCCCTTCCGGTCTTTCCGCCGTTGATAAGGGAAAAGGGAAGGCCAAGGGGCCAACTCCATCGGAATTCGAGCCTGCTCGGAAGAAGGTGAGGGAGGAGATAAGCACGTACCGGTCGGAAATCAACTGGGGACTTGGGAGATCGCCTCTTCGATCGACCTCGCAGCCCACTTTCGCTCCCGAAGGAGGTCGCCATCCGAAGGACAACTCCTGGCTAGGTTGGGACGTGGATCGGGTGAATAAGTTAGTCTGGTCCCGTAGTTTCTTAATTTCCTTCGTATTTATCATCAACTGCTGACGACTTGCATTCTTTCGCAGCTCGGAGCTCACGCCGGACAAGTTCTCTCCGGAAGTGCTGAGCTTCCTGAAGCCTGGCCCGCCTATCTCTCTCGAGGTCTGTAAAATTTGCCTCGGGGGTGGACGCAAACGGATCATGCCAATGCCCATCGCCAGAAAGTGACTGGCAATTTGTACTCGGCTGTCATTAACTCCCAGAAGGCAGCCTTCTACCTGGAGAAGTCCAGCGCCCAGCTGGGATCGGAGCTTGGGGAGCTACGGAAGGCTCAGGCACGGGTCGCCGAACGAATCCTAACGAATCGAATTAAAAAAATCACAGTTTATATGCATGCATAAATAGACACGTTAAAATCCATGACAATTGGATACCTGCAAAACAGATCTAACAGTTCTACTATCCAATTTCAAATTTAATGTCCGCGAATTAAATTACAATTTAAAAATTGAGCCCAAAACCGTGGCTCGATCTTGTTATTGGGGAATGGGTTGCACAGATCTATTCGGGGTGAATATTTAAATACAAATTTAATTCTTTAATTATTACTAGCATGAATTAATCCTATATTAATTAAAATAATAATTGCAACAACATATCATGCATATAATAAGCCACGTAAAACCTACGCATGCGGAATCTACGGGTTTACGTGAACATACCTCTCGGGATGACAGTGAATTCGGTTGGACGGACTAACCAAAAGGACTTCCCAAGTATTCCCTTAGCCCTTGCTCAACTATCCGGTGGAAGGACACTTGTCGAACAATTAACAAAAGGAAAAAAAAATAAACTTTGTTGCACCACTTATGTGGATTTGCTAATTTTTCCAGGACATGGAATTGTGTTGAGAATGAAAGAATCATCCCCTATATATAGGTGAGAGGTGGTCGACTTTTTCAGTAGAAAAATAATGTGGGAAAAGACTTTTCTTGATCACCAAGAAATCTTGAATATATCTCCTATATTCTTTTTCTCATAATTAAAATATTCCACAAAAATCCCACCTCCTCAACAATATGGATTTTTCAAAAATTTAATGATGCAAGAATCCAAGATTTGGATCTTCTTGAATTTATGAGATATTCTTGTATTTCAAGAAATACATATCTTCCATAATATCTTTTCAAGAAAATCAAGAAAATCTTTCTTGCTCATTATATTTTCTAATTTTTGAAATTTTCAATATAGATAACCTAGTGGGAGATTTCTTGAATTTAATGAGATAATCTTGTATTCCAAGAATACATATCTTCATTCCATAACAAAATTCAAAGAAAATCTTTCTCCCAACATATCTATAAATTTGAAATTTTAGTTGGAAAATTAACCACTACATAATTAATATTGCACTATCCATCTTAACCCATATTACAAATAATATGACTCGGTCATTATTTCCCGTGTTTAAGATTATCTAGCCCATTAATTAATTCAAGCCACTGAAATAGCTTTCCATTAATTAATATCTTTTATCCTTGGTCAAGGAACGGTTCAACATTATTATCCATACCGGAAACTAATTCCACTTGCAAGATTTGGTATGATAAAGCTTATGAACCTCCCAAGGGGGCAAATCAAACAAGCGTGCTTGCACACGATTCTTCGTATTAAATCTTAGCAATCACATGTGACTAATAATATTGCCCAAGATAAAAAGTATTGAATCTCTTTGATTCGCTACCCATGATAAGTCAAAGCAATAGTTACCAATCCCACGTGATCCTATTTAAGGGACGAAGGTTAAGAAATAACGAACCACTGAGGTCTAATTCTTCCTTGTTCAGTTATGAAGAATTTATCCTCCTGTAGGTCCTATTCAGTGCATCAGTCATGCACTAGTGTAATCTCTTGGTCAAGACAAGCCAATCTGAGCCTTACACCTCAACCTTTCGCGATGGGTTGTTCATTTCCATCTAGGTCGTGAATGTCGTACTTTTAGTTACAAGGGACCATTAATTTAATCTTTCGTGATCCGGTATCACTAAATTAACTACAATGTAAACACGTTTAATTATTGAACGATTATGCAATAAATATATGTAACATTCAATGATATTTAAAGCATCGATGATAAACAATTTATTTCATAAATAAGTCCGAAAATTCGGGCCGATTATACAAAGTTAAAGCATACTTTCAAAGATAATCCCAACAATCTCCCACTTATACTCAAAGTGCGCTTTTAAGTATACTACAACATGTCTCGTGTAGTCCGTGACATCCAATGTCACCTACATGAACCTAATAATTTCTCCCACTTATACTCAAAGCAAATCGGGCAACGGTCTTGACACCCATTCCACTCACATGTCTCGAATGTATTGAGAGGCGAGACGCTTTGTGAATGGATGCGCTAGGGTCGTCCTCGACGCTATCTTTGCCACATCTATATCTCCTCTTAACGATTTTCGTATAAGATGTCTTTTCCTTTAGTGTGCTCGTTTGACTCGTGGACTCTTGGTTCTCTTGAATTTGCAACTGCCCCTAGCAGATATTGCTAGACAAATTCAGAACACCATCCAAGTCCACTAAGAAGATCTAGAGCCCAATCGATTCTTTCACTGCTTCACAAGCAGCTACTTACCCGACTTCCATGGTTGAGTCAGTGATGCATTTCTGCTTCACACTCGTCCATTTGATGGCTACACTTCCCAAATGGAAACACACTAACCGAAGGCGGATAATTTATGGAATCTAAGTCTGATTGGAAATCCGAGTCCATGTAGCCGATGGGGATTGGAGTATCGACTGACAAATCAACATTCTATCCCGAAGTTCTTTTCGGACACTTCGTAATGTTTTTAGCGTCGTCAATGCTCTTTCCTGGGTTACTTTGATATCTTGCTACCATGCCTACGGCAAAGCAGATATCCGGTCTCGTACACATCAATGCATACATAAGGTTTCCGACAGCCGAAGCACAAGGAATACCTCTTCATGTCATCTATCTCATTTTCCGTCTTAGGGAACATTTTCTTGGATAGATGGATTCCAAGTCTGAAAGGTACGAACCCTTTCTTGGAATCTTACATTTGAATCATTTCAAGGCAGTGTGTTCATGTATGAAAACTTGCGATAACCCGACCATCCTTTTCTTGTGATCTTGATCCCAAGGATGTGTCCCGCTTCCCTAAGTCTTTCATATCAAAACTGTTTTTGAAAGCCATGCCCTTACGCTCGATAACACCTTCACATCGTTCCCGATGATCGAGGAATGTCGTCTCACGATAGTACTAAGAATACCAATGCGGTTCGACACGCTTTTTTATACACACAACTTTCAAACTCGTTTTGATCAAACCCATAAGACTTTATAACATGATCAAAACATTGGTTCCAAGCTCGGATGCTGTTTGAGTCCGTAAATGGACCTCTTGAGCTTACAAACAAGATGTTCTTGGCCCTGTTTCAATGAAACCTTGGGGTTGTTGCATATAGATCTCTTCATCAAGACTTGATTAAGGGAAAGTTTGTCTTGACATCCATTTGCCAGATTTCAAAGTCGAAATGCGCAAACAATCGATAAGAGAATACGGATGGACTTAAGATGGCTACGGCGAAAAAAGTTTCCTCATAATCGATCCCTTCTTTACGAGTATAACCTTTCGCCACTAGTCTTGCTTTTAAAGGTTTCAACATTCCCGTCCGGTCCTCTTTTTCCTCTTATATACCCACTTGCATCCAATGGGTTTGACCCCATTAAGAGGTTCGATTAGCTCCTACACTCTATTATGAAACATAGAACCCATTTCGGCTTTCATTCTTTGTTTGCCAAGAATCTTCATCCTTATCTTGGAGTGCTCGGTCATATGTCCATGGGTCCGATTTGTCTTGTCAGGGAATCAAGTCAGGAGGACTCTCCTATTCCCATGAATCTCTGGGTCGTCTAACAACCCTCCCACTATGTGAGGCTCGGTTGTGAAAAACGTATCGTTTGGTATATCATCTAGCCTGGTGGCACCGAGGTTTGCCCTCTAAGCTCATTTAAGGTAATCTCACGGGTTTTCTTTGGTTCATATAGTCTTCTTCCAAAAATCTAAAGTGGGTCCGATGACCACCTTTTGATCTTTGGGACTATAGAACATACACCCTTTTGTTCCCTCGGGGTATCCTACAAACATCCTTAATTCTGATCGAGGATCCAATTTACCGGCTTCCTTGTCCAGCATGTTTTGACTCGTCAGTTGGCTCATCTGATTTTGGTGTGTCAAGAATCCACTTGTGCTTTTTTGTGTAGTTAGGACAATTATAATTTTTCGTTTCAATCAATATAGTTTCCATACATATTATATTGACTTTAAGTATAATAACGGTGGATTAAAAGGTAACGACATCTTTGAATCGAAATAAACAACTATATGCAATAGCACAAGTATATCACAAGATTCGATCACATGCATCATATTTAAAATCTAAAAAAAATATGAACATGCATCGCCCAACATTCAAAAAAAGCAGTTTAAATAAGACACGTTGGGTGGGTCATTATTTAAACACATTCAAGCGAGTTACAAACAAAACGATTACAAACCTTTAATATCCAAATTAATAGTTGGCTCCCACTTGACCAATATAAAATTCGACGGGACTTCGGGAAGTATATGCATATCAATTTTATACCTAAGTAATAACCATGATTAAATACGGGATTATTATTTCGTTTTTGATCGAGCCTCGTTGGGAGGGTCATCGCCGCCACTAGTAATAACCCACAATCATCCGTTTGGAATTCATTCATGTGAAAGCTATCTTTTTACCGTCCATTGGGAATTTCTCCAAAAGAATTCACAAATAAATAAATCATGGAGGTCAAAATTAATTCAATTTTATTATCCGGAATAAAATTGTCAATTAATTATTTAAACATACTTAGTAATTTTGAAGGTGAGATTTTTCCATTTGGCAACCCTCATGCAAACACATTTAAACAAATTAAATAAAGCATAAGATAGCACAAATAAATCAAGCAAAATAGAAAAATAAACATATTGGGCACAAATTATCCAATTGTCATGGTTTGATTTTTTTCTTGGCTTGATCTTGAAGAAACAAGTCTCGAATTTCTCCCACTCGATCATCTCGAAAAATACTTCGTCTCGAACGCCACGCCAAAGCCGGGATGGATGCACGCCAGATCCGCCGGCCACTTGGTTTAGACCGACCTCGGTAGCCTCGGCACTGCTTCGGCACCATCGATAAAGGCGGCAGCTCTCACGAGACGACGCAGCGCGCAAACAATGAAGGCCACCCGCCTCCTCCGCGGCGCGCGTCTGCTGCCCGATGCAGCGACGCCATCACGCGGCGCCGCGTTTGCACCCGTTAGCGCCTCGCTTGTCGTCGCAAGACTTGCCGCCCGGTCTCGCCCCAACGTCCGTGCGTGCCCGGCCAAGACGCCCTCCCCGCCTACTCCCGGTTCTGGATTTTGTCCTTTAATTCTTCGTCTCTTCGTTCCCGATCCGGTTACAATTTATTTACAAAAAATAAATATACCTAGATCTAGATTAGTCTATTACATTGATCAAATCAAACAAATCCTAGTCTACTCGTGGATTTTCTCACGAGGCAAAACAAATCCGAACGAATCGAATTAAAAAAACCACAGTTTATATGCATGCATAAATAGACACATTAAAATCCATGACAATTGGATACCTGCAAAACAGATCTAACAATTCTACTATCCAATTTCAAATTTAATGTCCGCGAATTAAATTACAATTTAAAAAATTCAGAGCCCGAAACCGTGGCTCTGATACCAGTTGTTGGGGAATGGGTTGCACAGATCTATTCGGGGTGAATATTTAAATACAAATTTAATTCTTTAATTATTACTAGTATGAATTAATCCTATATTAATTCAAATAATAATTGCAACAACATATCATGCATATAATAAGCCACGTAAAACCTATGCATGCGGAATCTACGGGTTTACGTGAACGTACCTCTAGGGATGGCAGTGAATTCGATTGGACGGACTAACCAAAAGGACTTCCCAAGTATTCCCTTAGCCCTTGCTCAACTATCCGATGGAAGGACACTTGTCGAACAATTAACAAAAGGAAAAAAAATAAACTTTGTTGCACCACTTATGTGGATTTGCTAATTTTTCCAGCACATGGAATTGTGTTGAGAATGAAAGAATCATCCCCTATATATAGGTGAGAGGTGGTCAACTTTTCCAGTAGAAAAACAATGTGGGAAAAGACTTTTCTTGATCACCAAGAAATCTTGAATATATCTCCTATATTCTTTTTCCCATAATTAAAATATTCCACAAAAACCCCACCTCCTCAACAATATGGATTTTTCGAAAATTTAATGATGCAAGAATCTAAGATTTGGATATTCTTGAATTTATGAGATATTCTTGTATTTCAAGAAATACATATCTTCCATAATATATTTTCAAGAAAATCAAGAAAATCTTTCTTGCTCATTATATTTTCTAATTTTCGAAAATTTCAATATAGATAACCTAGTGGGAGATTTCTTGAATTTAATGAGATAATCTTGTATTCCAAGAATACATATCTTCATTCCATAACAAAATTCAAAGAAAATCTTTCTCCCAACATATCTATAAATTTCGAAATTTTAGTTGGAAAATTAAGCAACAATATTTATTTTATTTTAATCACATATTCAGTTATTGGACTATTTGTTGGGCTACTCAGGGGGCCTTTAGGAGAATTAAGATTGGACCTTCTAATGGACCTTGAATATCTAATATTGAGCCACAATATAATTCAAGCCCATAAATATTAATTAATCCCACTACATAATTAATATTGCACTATCCATCTTAACCCATATTACAGTCAATATGGCTCCGGTCATTATTTCCCGTGTTTAAGATTATCTAGCCCATTAATTAATTCAAGCCACTGAAATAGCTTTCCATTAATTAATATCTTTTATCCTTGGTCAAGGAACGGTTCAACATTATTATCCATACCGGAAACTAATTCCACTTGCAAGATTTGGTATGATAAAGCTTATGAACCTCCCAAGGGGGGCAAATCAAACAAAGCGTGCTTGCACCACGATTCTTCAGATTAAATCTTAGCAATCACATGTGACTAATAATATTGCCCAAGATAAAAAGTATTGAATCTCTTTGATTCGCTACCCATGATAAGTCAAAGCAATAGTTACCAATCCCACGTGATCCTATTTAAGGGACGAAGGTTAAGAAATAAC
This sequence comes from Stenogyne calaminthoides, assembly GCA_037126765.1. Classification (NCBI taxonomy): domain Eukaryota; kingdom Viridiplantae; phylum Streptophyta; class Magnoliopsida; order Lamiales; family Lamiaceae; genus Stenogyne; species Stenogyne calaminthoides. The sequence continues at coordinate 157,084 of JBBCBC010000090.1, forward strand.
GAACCACTGAGGTCTAATTCTTCCTTGTTCAGTTTTGAAGAATTTATCCTCCTCAGAGGTCCTATTCAATTGCATTAGTCATGCACTAGTGTAATCTCTTGGTCAAGACAAGCCAATCTCGAGCCTTACACCTCAACCTTTCGCGATGGGTTGTTCATTTCCATCTAGGTCGTGAATGGCGTATTTTTTTTAGTTAATTCTGCGGATTTGTTAATTTAATCTTCTGTGATCTGGTATCACTAAATTAACTACAATGTAACACGTACAAATTATTGAACAGTTATGCAGTAAATATATGTAACATTCAATGATATTTAAAGCATTAGTGATAAACAATTTATTTCAGTAAATAAGTCTGAAAATTCAATTTCGATTATACAAAGTAAAAACATATTTTCCAGTATAATCCCAACATCTCTGACCTGGAGGGTCGATTGGCTGGCGTTGAGAAGGAGCTCTCGACGGAGCAGGCGAGGGCGGCTAGGATCGAGGGTAAACTGGTGGAGGCCCAGAAGGAGTTGGTCGCTAAGGAGGAGCACTTCAAAAGGGCCGAGGATCTGAATGCTAACTTCGTCTATGTGATGGCGTTTGTCGGGGCCATCAGGATCTGTCATGCTGCAAATCCCTCTGGCGACCTCAGCGGGCTTGTCACTGAGTTGTCCGACTATGTTCGCGATAACCCTCCTGCCCCTAGTGTCCTATTGGAGATTAAGGACCTGGAAGACATGGGCATCGACCTCTTATTCTTCGCCAACCCAAGCTGGATTGTGCGCCCCATTCCTTATATTGATAAGTCTCGGGTGGGCTCTGCTGAATCGATCCCCAAGACCCCGTTTGGGACGATCCAACTTTCTTCGGAGGTTGCCGGAGGGGAGGCTGCAGGAGGGGAGGCCGCTGATGGCCCAAGTACTAGCCCGGCTGAGACCTGATGAAGTTTTTCTTGTTTTGCTTGCACAAACTCCATGTAATTTCTTTCTTTTTGCTATTCTTCCCATGTATCGGCCTTCCGACCTTTATTATATTAATGAAAGTTCTCTTTTTTATTCCTTCATCGTGTCGACTTGATTTTCTTATGCAACCTTTAATTTTGCTTAATCCTCATCGTCTTAATGTTTATGCGACTTGTTGTTCGGATATTGCTTTTATTGTCTTACAAAGTCGGGGGAAATCGCACCTCGTTGGGTTGTAACTTCGCCTCCAGTATGTCGAAAGTCGCACCTCGGGTGGTCCACATTTTTTATGTGCGATCCCCTTGGTTTTAACACAGGAGTTTAGAAAAGAGAGGGGATCATTATTATTGATTGATGCAATTTGTTTACAAGGATGTGAACCTATTGATAATACTTCTTCATGTGGGTCGCATTCCATGGATATTGAGCCTCGGTACCGTCTGGTCTTTCGAGTTTGTATGCTCCATTTGGTAGGATTTTTTGAGACTTTGAATGGACCTTCCCAGTTTGGACCGAGGGCTCCCTTTGACTCTCCGAGTACCTTTTTCAGTACCAAGTCTCCTTCTTTGAAGCGTCGAAGTCGCACTTTAGAATTATAGTATCTCTCCGACCTTTGTTTGTATCTTACGTTTCTCATGTTGGCCTCTAAACGCTTCTCTTCGAGTAGGTCTAGATTTCTGTCCAAGGCCTCGTCGTTGTGGTCGAAGGCGACCTGACTTGTGCGGAGATTGGGAACATCGACTTCTACGGGTACGACCGCCTCGGTTTTGAAAGCCAATGAATAAGGAGTTTCTCCTGTTGAATTTCTACAGGTCGTCCTATATGCCCATAACACATCCGGGAGCTCGCTAGCCCATTTTCCTTTTCCTCCCTCAATCTTAGCCTTGAGTGTGTGCTTGATGATCTTGTTCACCGCCTCGACCTGACCATTTGATTGTGGATGATATGGAGTCGAGAAGAGCTGTAGCGCCCCAAAAACGGGGGCAACTTTACTTAGGGAAAATCATTTGAGGTTTAAATAATTTTTACTTAAAGCGGAAGACCAAATTTATGAAAACACGAGTCTTTTTTTTAATTATATATATACGTATATATTGTTGTATTAAGTGTCTAACCTTGTTTGTGCCTAACTCGTGTCTTACCCACATTTCTAAGCCAAACATTTACTTAAATAAGACCAATCCAAAATTAGGTTAACATGAACATAAGTATGTTATAAATAACTTAATATAATAAGATTTCACTTAGGACAGACCTGTCATACGTGAAATTTAAATATTAAAAAGGTCGGCACATTATCCTAGCACTTTGAAAAAGTTTTGATTACTTGACCTACCAATGTTTGCACAATTATGAAACCAAACATTTCAAACAACATTTTAACCTTTCAACAGACGAACTAGTAGTTTGCAAAAGATTCAACCACTTACCATAGAAAATTATACATAATTCAAAACCATAATTTAGGTCAGACTAATACTTAATCCACTTCTTACATATGTTATAAAAAACACTGAGAAGGTTTAACAGAAGTCTCCCAGTCATTCACACGTTCATCTCATCGTCAACAGGACCTGAAAATATTAAAGTAGCATCATGAGTCTTCCCCTGGAGAGGAAGCCCATTGAGATAACATTTAATATACTAATGCATTAAAGAAAGTCATTTGATGCGAAGAAGTAAGTACATGCCAAGGCCCATCGACCTGGCTATTCCAAACAGCGTAATTCCACACAGTATTTACATGCAAAGGCCCATCGACCTGGCTATTCCACAAAGCATAATCCACACAGCATAATCCACACAACGTAATTCCACACAGCATAATCCACACAGAGCAAAATCCGAAGATCTGCCTATTTGCATCTTACATACAAATTAAACTAACTAATACAAAAGTAATTAAGTGTTACCCACTTTCTTGACGTTGGATGTAGTGGGATAGCTTCCTCAGAGTCCGGTTGTCTCGTACTGCACTCGACACATTTAGCTATCCTTCAGTCTTTTAAATCTTTAAAAGTTTTAAAGCACACATATTATTTGAACTATCTCATGTAATCTAATTAATACATATGTCCCTTATTACCACGTGTTATTCATAAGGGTATAAATATTTCTACTAGTTAAATCATACTTCAAGGAAATCCTTGTTATGAAAGCTAGGCAAATTCGTAAGGAAAGACATGTTGAATCGTAACACTTAAGTAAGTATCCCACATCTCCAAAATGAATCGTAATAGTATTTTAAAATGCTCATAAAAAGTCCATTTTGTTCATTTTGGAGCTCTCATATTCTTAGTTAACTAGGTGATTAAATAAAATAATCTACCAACTCACTTCTATGTGTTAAACTTCCTTAAAAGACAGCTTGTAGTGGATAATTTATATACAAAAACAAACACATCAGAATATCATGAAATTTATACAGTGGGTTAATGACACATATAGATTCATATCATAAAGATTTCAATTCATAATAACCTGTATATATTTTATTGTGATTTTCACAAGTGGACTGAAAAGCAGGGTACGAATAGGGCCTATATCAATTCATTTTTTAAAATTTGGTAGATATTGTGTATTTCTCAATAAATTGTAAGACAAAAATCCTTCGTAACCATAAGAGTCATTAGTAATACCAGTAAAATAATCACAAATTAAATCTTTGAATTTCCTATATAATGATATAATGTTCTAGAGCCTTAAAACTGTCCGTTTCTCACTGTGCATGTACTATTTTCTAGAAAAATTATTAAAAATATAATATAACTTCAAATTTACTCAAATAAATTTCATATGATAGCTAAGATATAATAGAACAACATAGTCGAAAATAAATTTCAAATACAAAGTTATCTGCACCCAGTAAATTGTACAATCTTCGCCAAAAATAGAGCCGTTTTTCTGCTGTACAACAGTTCAATAGAAAATTCGTATAAAATTGAAAACAACTCCAAAAATTCTGAAAATTTTACCACATACCCTAAACTTCAAGAAAAGTAATGTGATAAAAGGGTTTTGTCAAATTCGTTCAGGAAAGGTCAGAACAGTTCTCGAAATCAACATGTAATTGCAAAATCAACATGCAACCCATTAATTAACACTAAATAGTCACATATTTGACAAATCCATAAGCTAAATCATAAAATTCATTCAAAAGTCTCAACCCTACGTCAAAAATAACGTTTCTAGGCTTAATCTCAAATTATTAAACACCATCCTACCAAAAATCATAGGAAATAAATTGGGGAAAAGCCAAAATACCTTGCTAGAAAAATTGGGCAGATTTCCTTTGAAACATAGTTTGGAGAAAAGGGTTGAAAGGAAGTGTTTGTTCTTCTCTTTCCTTGAAAGTCTCTTGAATCATCACTGATTTCTTGAATATTTGCTCAGATTGTTGATTGTTAGAGGGGAAATTTTAGAGAGTGGGAGTGAGAACGGAGACGCCGAAAAAGAAAGAGGCCTAGAATGAAAAAAAAAGGCTCTTGTTATTCTGTGTGTTTTTTTTTTTTTTTTAAGCATCTTTTTTTTTCTTTTTTCTTTTTGCGTTGAGTTTTTTTTATATAAGTATTATTATGCAGAATTTTTTATTTAATTAATTAATATTTTATATAGAAGATACACACATATATATGCATAAAGATATAATAATTATCAAGATATGGAAATAATCTAATTAAATCCCATAATTAAAAAAATTTATGTAACTAAATAATTAGTGCAAAATATTTTTTGATATATGATCTTTTCTAATTAAATATTGTAAATTTTATTATTACTAAATGTATTATCATTATTATTTAATTTTGTCACAATTAGTTCAAATAAAATAACTTATCTCTTTTCATTAATTACTTGTGTCGAGTGAGTTGCGATCAAGCTCGGTCTCCTCCGTACGCTACCCTGCAAAAACTTTTCAAAACTCCATTGAAAACATTAGCTTTTAAAATTCATAAATTTTAAGCTTGCACGAACTTGAAATAATTCACAACTTTGATATTTAAATAAATAATTAAATTACTTTTAAATATAAAATGAAAGTTTTTGAAAATGGGGTGTTACAAGAGCTTTGTGATCTTCCATTTTTTTAAAAAGGCATCGATTTTGAGGCCGTCAAACTATTTTTCGTTGTCAGATATGATCGCCTGCGGTAATCCGAATCTGCAAATGATATTCTGCCATATGAATTTGATGACGTCGTCTTGATCTATAGTCTCAAATGCCTCAGCCTCGGCCCATTTCGTGAAGTAATCTACCGCTACCAAGGAGTATTTGACCGAGCCCGGAGCTGTCGGGAAAGGCCCAATGATGTCTATCCCCCACTTTGCGAATGGTGTTGGGGAATAGTGGGTGCCCGGATCTATTCGGGGTGAATTTAAATACAAATTTAATTCTGACAATTATTACTAGCATGAATTAATCCTATATTAATTCAAATAATAATTCAACAACAAATCATGCATACAAGTTCGTCACATAAATCCTACGCATGCGAAAAAGCTAAGAGTTTACGTGAACTAACCTCTTGGAGTGGCAATCGTCTAGAAGGTGGATCCGGTTCGCACGAACACACCAAAAAGCCTTCCCAAGTATTCCCATGTCCTTGCTCGTCAATCCGGTGGAAGGACACTCGCGAACAATTAACAAAAAGGAAAAATAAAAATTATGTTGCACCACCTTTGTGGATTTCTAATTTTTCCAACACATGGAATTGCATTGGGGATGAAAAATTCATCCCCTATTTATAATACAAGGGGGGACAAAAATTTAGGGCTTTAGGGGAGATTGGGAAATTTCCTTGCTTCTTCTCCAAGAAACAATTTTGGATATATCCAATATATTCTATTTCCCAATATATCTCCCAAATAAAATCTTCCCTCCTTATGTTATGGAATTTTCGAAAATATCCTAATAAATAACCAAGTGGGAGATTTCTTGAATTTAATGAGATAATCTTGTATTCCAAGAATACTTATCTTCATTCCATAACAAAATTCAAAGAAAATATTTCTCCCTCTTTTATTTATAATTTTCGAAATTTTCAGAAAAATTAGGCAACAATAATTTATTTTATTTTAAACACCTTTTTCAGTTATTGGACTTTATGTTTGGGCTATTTAGGGGGCCTTTAGGAGAATTAAGATTGGACCTTCCAATGGACTTTGAATTTTCAATATTGAGCCACAATATTATTCAAGCCCATAAATATTAATTAATCCCACTACATAATTAATATTGCACTATCCATCTTAACCCACATTACTGTTAATATGGCTCCCGGTTATTATTTCTCGTGTTTAAGATTATCTAGTCCATTAATTAATTTAAGCCACTGAAATAGCTTTATATTAATTAACATCTTTTTTCTTGGTTAAGGAACGGCTCAACATTATTATCCATACCGGAAATAAATTCCACTTGCAAGATTTGGTATGATAAATCTTATGAGCCTCCCAAGGAGACAAATCAAACAAGACGTACTTGCACACGTTTCACCGTATTAAATCTTAGCAATCGTCATGTAATCAATATCATTGCCCAAAATACAAGGTATTGAATCTCAATGATCCTCTTCCCATCATAAGTCAAAGCAACGGCTATTGATTGCACACGATCCTATTTAAGGAACGGAGATTAAAAAATAATGAACCACTGAGGTCTAATTCTTCTATTTTCAGTGCTGAAGAATTTGTCCTCTTGTAGGTCCTGTTCAGTGCATCATGATGCACTGTGCAATCTCTTGGTCAAGACAAGTCAATCTCAGCCTTACACCTCAACCTTTCGTGATGGTTTGTTCATTTCCATCTAGGTCGTGAAAGTGTACTTTTACTTACAAGGGACTGTTAATTTAATTTTCTGTGATCTAGTATCACTAAATTAACTACAATGTAACACGTACTTCTTATTGAACAGTTATGCAGTAAATATATGTAACATTCGATGATATTTAAAGCATCAGTGATAAATAATTTATTTCAGTAAATAAGATAGAAACTCAGTGTGATTATACAAAGTAAAAGCATACTTTCTAGTATAATCCCAACAATATAAATTTGACATCTTTGGCACTTGCGGGCAAAGGTGATGGCATCGACCCTTAGTGCTGGCCAAAAATATTCCTGCCTTGTGGTTTTGTGGGAGAGCGATTCTCCCCCAGCATGGTTTCCGCATATCCCTTCGTGTATTTTGCGTAGGGCAACTTGCCCTTGCTCTGGTGTGATACATCTAAGTAGGGGTGTGCTGAAGCCTCGTTTGTACAATTCGTCACTGATCATCGTGTATCGTGCAGCTCGCAGTTGTGGCTGCCGGGCTTGAACCCGATCAGTTGGCAGGAGACCACTTGTCAAGTATTCAATGATAGGTGTCATCCAGCTCGATGTCGAGGTTTCTAAGGTCACGACTCTCGTGTGTGCAGTGGATGGGTGGGATAGTGTCGTGATGGTGACATCCTTCATTTCTGGTGGTCCTTGGGAAGTCGCTAGTCGCGCTAAAGCGTAGGCTCGCGAGTTCTGTTCTCTCGGGATTAGTTTGACATGGACCTTTTCGAACTTCAGACATAATATTTTTACAATCTCTTGGTAGGCTGCCATCCTGTCGTCCCGTTCCTTGTATTCCCCCAAGACCTGGCAGGCTACGAGCTGGGAATCTATGTGAACTTGCATCCTTTTGACGCCCATGGGTGTCGACATCTCTAAGCCGCTGATGAGTGCTTCATATTCGGCCTTATTATTTGTCGCAGGGAAGTCGAAAGTGATGATGTTCTGGAAAGAGATGCCCTCCGGACTTATCAGAACCAAACCGGCCCCCGATTTATGGGAGGTCACTGATCCGTCCACAAATAGCTCCCATGGCCAGTTGCTCGAACACCCGGCCTCTGAGGAGATGGTAAGCTCGACGATGAAATTAGCTAGTGCCTGAGCTTTGATGGCAGGCCGGGGTGCGTATGTGATCCCGTATTGTCCGACCTCAATGGCCCATTTGAGGCATCAACCCGTTGTATCAGGTCGGTGAGGCACATTCCTTAGGAGTGTGGAGGTGAGGACTTCGACTTGATGATCGAAAAAGTACGGCCTCAGTTTTCTTACGCTCATGACCAGCGTGTATGCCAGTTTCTCTAGCACCGGATACCATTGCTCGGTCTCGTTCAACATTTAACTGACAAAGTAAATTGGGAATTCATTTATGTCTTCTACTCGAACGAGTACTGCGCTCAACGCACCTTCCGAGGTCGCGAGGTATAGGAAGAGTTTCTCCCCTGTAACTGGTTTTGATAGAATGCTCACGTCTGCCAGGTAAGCTTTAATTTTATCAAGAGCCTCCTGGCTTTCGGGTGTCCATTTGAACCTTGCTTTCTTTCGGATCGTATCGAACAGTGGTTTGCATTTATCCCCCATTCGGGAGATGAACATGTTCAAAGCGTCCAGACAACCTGTGAGTTTCTGTACTTCTTTCACATTTCGAGGTGCCCCCATGTCTAATATGGCCTTGACTTTTGTGGGGTTGGCCTCTATTCCTCGCTTGCTGACCAGATGCCCCAAGAACTTCCCAGATTCAACCCTGAAATTACATTTCTTGGGGTTAAGCCACATGTTGAACTTTCTTAGGATTTCAAATGTCTGTGCTAGGTGCATAAGGTGGTCTTTTGACTTCAGGCTCTTGACGACTATGTCATCCACGTAAACTTCTACTGATTTGCCGATGAGGTCGGTAAACATGTGGTTGAACAGTCTTTGATACGTTGCCCCTGCGTTTTTTAAGCCGAAAGGCATTCTTTTCCAACAGTAGATATTCTTTTCCATAAGGAATGAGGTATGTTGTCGTTCTGGCTCGTGCATAGCTATTTGATGATAGCCTGCAAAGGCGTCCATGAACGACATCATTTCATGACCAGCCGTGTTGTCTATCAGGTGGTCGATGTGGGGCATGGGGAAGAAGTCTTTTGGACAAGCACTGTTGAGGTCGGTGAAGTCGATGCATAGTAGCCAAGTTCCATTCGACTTCTTTACTAATACGGTGTTAGCCACCCATTGGGGTTGATCGGCCTGTGTGATCAGGTCGTTGTCTAACAACTTTTTTACCTCTTCGGCTAAAGCTGCATACTTCTCTGGGCCGAATTTTTGTCTTTTCTGGGCTATCGGCTTCCGAGCTGGATCTATGAGCAATTTATGACATGCGACTTTTGGGTCGATCCCCACCATGTCTTTGTGCGACCACGCGAAGACGTCTAAGTTCTTTTTGAGAAAGTCGATGACTTCCCCCTTCAGGTCGTCTGGTATCTTGGAGCCTATGATTACTTCTAGATCTGGCCGAGCTGTGTCTATCTTGACTTTCTCTAGGTTTTCCCCCAGGACGGCCCTTGAGGCATCTTGTCGGGGGTCATCGATCTCTGCTTCGAGCATAAACTCTTCTGGTTTGGGCCCCATTCTTGGGTCGAGGTCGTCATGACTCCTTTTCTTGTTTGTCTTGTTACTCAATTTTTCACATTGTTTTTCACTATCTATTACAAGTATTTGTTTGCTAGATACCAATGCGGAATTGAAAAGAGACGGGGAATAAATCAAACAACCTCTTGTATCAACTTGGTCACCTTTGACGGTGCCGACCAACCCACTCTTAGTGGGGAACTTTACACAAAAATAAAAAGTTGAGGACGCAGCCTCGAATTCATGCTCAAATGGTCTCCCAATGAAGCCATTATAGGAACTTGGGAGGTCGATAACTAGAAAATCTAACAGCCTAGTGGCCCTAACTTCGTTGTTCAAAGTGGAGACTAACTCGATGGCCAGTCGGATCATTCCAGACGGCTTCACTGTTGCATCACCAAAGCCTTTCACGATGTGGTCACATGGGGTGATGTAGGCATCATAGTCCCCGAGCTGGTCCAGAGTTTTCTTGAAGAGGATATTGCAGAAGGCACCCCCGTCCACCAGCAGCCGGCACACAGTAGTCCCCATGATGTTTGCCTTGATCACAAGGGGGTCGACATTCGGGTAGACTATACCAGCTTTATCCTTCTCGCCGAACTTGATCGTGCTGGTTTCTTCCCCAACTGTGAAGACTGGCAGGACCATTTTCTTGGCATTCTCTATCTCCCTTATCTCGGCCTTCATTTTCCTCTTGGAAGGGGAGGTCGAGGAGAGTCCTCCAACAGTACCAAGTGGGGAGAGGGTATGTATGACGCGACCTCCCGTTTCCTCGAGCATGGGCGGGATAGGTCGTTCCCCCGGCCCTTATCTCTGGTCGGCATTTTTGGGCGCGGGCTCCGCTTGTCGGGGATGATCTGCATGTTGGCGACCTCTCTGAGCGTGGTTGTGGTCCCTCTGAGGTCGCTTGACAAACTCGTCCAACAAACCATCTTCGTACAACCTCCAGAGTTGGGGGAGCAGATCCTTGCACTCGCTTGTGTAGTGGCCCACCTGTTCGTGGAAATGGCAGAACTTGTTGGGGTTTAGCTTGCCTTTGTTCTTGATGGGGCGAGGTGGGAGGAGTAATTCCCGCTCTTGGATCTGATTGTAAACATGTCCGGGAGTAATGCCCAATACCTCCATCAACTTGACAGGGATATTCTCTTCGAATGGCTTGAAGCTGCCGGGTGCTTTGTAGTGCACCCCGGTTTTCTTGGAGCTTTTCTTCGGGTCTGCGACCTCCTTGTCATTGGATAATTGGGACTCTCATCTCTATTCAATGTATCGATTTCAATGGGTCATCAACCCAAAGTCGCATAGCTGATCGGGTATTCGGCGCTCATGTACCGCCACATCTTTGTTCCCTTTATGAGGCTGGAGACGGCTCCGAGCAACTTCGCCTCATCTCCTATGGGGTCCCCTTGAGTATGAGTTTATCGATCCTTTCAATGTAGGATTGATCTAATTCTATTTCACCCTGCCAAGTGTTCATCAACCTTTGCCTGGTCACGGGTCGAGGTGCCAGGGCCGTGAAATTAGTCAAGAATAACCTGGCAAGCTGCTCGAATGTGTCCACCGAGAATGGTAGTAGTGAGGTGAACCACTGGTGGGCTTGGTCGCTCAGAGTTAGAGAGAAAAGTCGACACTTGGTAGCGTCGGATGCCCATAGAGGCCATGTATGAGTTGTATCTCGCTACGTGGACCACGTGATTCTAAGGGTCAAAGTGTTTGATTTTCCCATTGTAGCGTGAACCGGGTAAAAAAAAGCTAAAGGGCTTTTGTGATGATCTTCCGATCTATTGGAAATAATCCTAATACGGGTAGGTGCCAACATGACCATAGTCCCAATATTAGGGGATTCAGGATAGTGAGACTATTGCCTATCCCCATAGTCCAATAACGCGAAAAGGTGATTTTAAATATTGTTGCTTATATTTTGCTCGAGGAAGAGAGAAAGATTTTCTTGGAATTTTGTTATGGAATGAAGATATGGAATAGTGATTATCTCATTAAATTCATGTCGTTATTCATTAAGAGATCCTTGGTAGGGAAAGATTTTCTTGATTTTCTTGAAAGATATTATGGAAGATATGGGAAATCAAGAATATCTCATAAATCAAAAAGTGGATTATTTTGAAAAAGCCTCCATAATTGGTGGATTTTTCGAATATTTTAATCGGAAAGAGATATACGATATATTCAAAGCCATCGCAAGGTCTTGCAAAATTCCGTGCCCCTTAAATATAAATCGGGGATGTTATTCATTGCCTCATTCCAATGATCATTGGAACAAAAGTGGGCAACAAAGTTTTTTTTTCCTTTTGACGATTGAATTGAAAGTATGTCCGAACCGCCGATTTTTTGGGAAGTCCTTTTGGTTAGTATAATCACCAAATTCCGCCATCCCGGATGATGGCGCCATTTTTGCTGTTGCGGGTTTTTATACGAATGATTAATTGTTGATTATTGGTTTATTTGAACCAAGAGATTAAATTATGACCGGCCCATTGACCGCCCTCTTTCAACAAGGGCGGCTTTGCCCTTTGAGGCCCCGACATCACGTTCGGCCTTCTTGACTAGAGGTCGCTCTTCTTCGTCGTCATAAGTGAGACGCTTCTTGTTGAGGACAGCCATTACGGCCCTTGCATCCTCCGGTGTTTGGACTAGGTTCCACCAGTCAGGAGTGTTCATCGGGATCGCCTGGTGCAAACTCAAGGAGGCTTCGGCCCCATCGCGGGTATCAGTCTCGTGTCCGATGGGGTTGCTTTGGTTGATCGCCATTGGGTATGAGATGGGTCTTCTAAGAATTTAGGAGCAAATTGATAGAATATTCCCACAAACGGCGCCAATTGTTGTGCCCGGTTTATAACTCATGGCCAACAAATACTGATTCACAAATAGGATGAATAAATGACGATAAACGTAACACACAACACCGAAATTTGATTACCTAGTTCGTCTTTTGAATAAGACTACGTCTGGGGGCGCCCAAGATAGGATACTTTTATTACTCTTTATCTGCCTAAAGCTCTAAAATTGATCTCCTCTTACAATGATTAATACATGAGGTATATATAGACAAAGAATTAGGTTACAGATCTTCGTGGGCTTCTTTCGCGGGCTTGCTAGGGCTCCAGCCGCCGAGGCTAGGCTTTCCCTTGTTAATCTGAGATTTCCTCTTCCGGATACACTTGCCTTGCTTACGCTCCGCGATATCCGCTCCATTAACCGCCTGTATCTTTTCCATATTTATCTCTTCGTCGACTTCGGGTTGAGGCCGCCTCCGACCTGTAGGCTTTCTCAAGTCGCCCCGCGGCCTGCATATTCCTCTAAGTCGCTTTGCGGCCTACTTGGCCCAGGTGAGGTCGTTCCTAATGGCAAGTTCATAACGAAAAGTCGCCTCACATGGTCGGATTATTTCATGTCACAACAGCCTTATTCCTTAAAGACATAATCTTCTTCAAGACACTTGGCTTGCCTAGAAACAATCACTGTTTGTTTCTCAGGGAGATAGAAATAATATCCTCTAGTTTCCTTAGGATATCCCACAAAGTAAACCTTTTCATCTTTGGATTCCAACTTGTCAGTTGGCATCTTTTTCACAAACGTGGGGCAACCCCACGTCTTGATGTGTGAGAAAGTTGGTTTCTTGCCATGTCATAGCTCGTATGGCGTATGTTCAACTGATTTAGAGGGAATCTTATTCAGAATAAAGATTGAGGTTTGTAGTGCGTAACCCTATAAGAATGTTGGTATTGGGGTTATACTGGAAAGTATGCTTTTACTATGTATAACCAAACTGAATTTCTGTCTTATTTACTGAAATAAATTATTTATCACTGATGCTTTAAATATCATTGAATGTTACATATATTTGCTGCATAACTGTTCAATAAATAGTACGTGTTACATTGTAGTTAATTTAGTGATACCAGATCACAGAAGATTAAATTAACAGTCCCTTGTAACTAAAAGTACGCTGTTCACGACCTAGATGGAAATGAACAATCCATTGTTAAAGGTTGAAGTGTAAGGCTCAGATTGACTTGTCTTGACCAAGAGGTTACACTAGTGCATGACTGATGCACTGAATAGGACCTACAAGAGGATAAATTCTTCAGCACTGAATTAGGAAGAATTAGACCTCAGTGGTTCATTATTTCTTAATCTTCATCCCTTAAATAGGATCGTGTGTGGTTAGTAATTATTGCTTTGACTTATGACGGGTAGAGAATCAATGAGATTCAATACTTTATATCTTGGGCAATATTATTGGTCACATGCGATTGCTAAGATTTAATATGAAGAATCGTGTGCTCATCGACTTGTTTGTTCGACGGTTCTGGGAGGTTCATAAGATTTATCATACCAAATCTTGCAAGTGGAATTAGTTTCCGGTATGGATAATAATATTGAATCGTTCCTTGACCAAGGACAAAAGATTTTATTAATGGAAAGCTATTTCAGTAGCTTGAATTAATTAATGGGCTAGATAATCTTAAACAATGGATATAATAATCGGGAGCCATATTAACAGTAATATGGGTTAAGATGGATAGTGCAGTATTAATTATGTAGTGGGATTAATTAATATTTATGGGCTTGAATAATATTGTGGCTCAATATTGGAAATTCAAGATCATTGGAAGGTCCAATCTTAATTCTCCTAAAGGCCCCTCAAGTAGCCCAAACATAAAGTCCAATAACTGAAAAAGGTGTTTAAAAATAAAATAAATTATTGTTGCCTAATTTTTCTATATTTTTCGAAAATAATAAATAAAAGAGGGAGAAAGATTTTCTTTGAATTTTGTTATGGAATGAAGATAATTATTCTTGGAATAAAAGATTATCTCATTAAATTCAAGAAATCTCCCACTTGGTTATTTATTTGTGTTTTTCAAAAATATTGAATAAATAAAGGAAGGAAAGATTTTCTTGATTTTCTTGAAAATGATTATCGAAGATTTTTTTGAAAAAGAATATCTTTAAATTCAAGAAGAAAATTGTTTTCCTTATTTTTGAGATGAATTTAATAAAGATATATGATTTTATTAAATCCCAAAACCCCTAAGTATGACATGTTCGGAATGATCTTGATACTTGAGTCGATTCGGGTTTTAGAGTACTTTCGGGATGTTATCCAAAATGTATAGTCGCAGACATAGATAGTTCAAGACTCAAGAACTCAAGATGTTTTTATCCAAGGTTTAGGATGAAACTAAGATATCAAGATCAAGATGATACATCGAAGTAAATCAAGACTCAAAGATTTAAGACTCAAGACATCACCAAGATAAACTACAAAGACTCGTAAGACTCAAGACACGTAAGATGTAAGATCAAGAATCAAGATCAAGAGTATCAAAGTAAATTATCAAGACTCTTTGGATTGAATGCTTTAGTATGAACTCGAGTGTTCCGAGGCAATCGATAATATCTATTCAAGGATGCAACATCGAGAAGATCGCGATTCCTTAGAAAGTTAGATATTGCCAAAACATTCAAATGCGCATAAAAGGAACTAAGTCAAGTTTTGTTAAGGTTATATCAAACTCAAAGTTTGTAACCAAAAGAGCCGTTGAAGGTGTCTACCTTTAAAGTGGAGACAAAAGTCAAAAAGAGGAAGACGACAGGTATATATCCATCGAATCGACAAAGGATGTGTCAGTCCTTTGAAAAAAAGATGTCGGATGTACAAAAGTTCCAGATCGCAAAAAAGTGAAGACCGGCTACATGAAAGGCTATTGCCTAAAACGTGTTAGGGAGTTTCAAACCCTAAATATAGCCGCTTTCACACACCACAAGAGGAAACCACGGGTTATCTCTCCAACGGATAGTTTTCAAAAAGTGACCTTGGTGTATGCCTATAAATCTTTGGTGACCCTCTACATTGTAAGGTTAGGGAAATTTATAACGCTAACTCAAGAGCTCAAACTTATTCTTGCAAAAAGTTAAAGCACTGAAAAAACTTAGAATTTCCCAAGTGCTTCGATATTGAAGAGAGCTCACTATACTAAGCCTAGCTTGATAAGATTTATCCAAAGCTTAAGAGAGATATCCTAACCCTTTGCATTGTGCTTCATTGTAAAGGATATCTCATCCTAGTTGGAAACCAATCGAGAAACCTTAAAAAACCCTTGAGAAGGTAATTGGAGTGTGTTTGTTGGTGAGAAAGAGTTGTAAAGAGTTAGTACTTTACGCGGAGTAGTCGTAAAAACTCTAGAGGAGAAGTTAGTAAGCTGGGTAGTCCCAAAGCTTGTGTGTGATTGAGTAAGTAAACTACTGAGGTAGATTTAAAGCTCAAGGTCGGGTTGAGTAAGTAAACTACGTGGAGTAGTCGAAAAACTCGTACGCGAAGTTGAGTAAGTAAACTACGAGGTAATGGAAAGCTATCAAGTTGATAGTGAATTTCTCCGAAAAGTCTTAAGAATGGACGTAGGAGTTTGAGTCTCGAACCACTATAATTGTTGTGTTCTTTATCGCTTTCCTTATTAATATTTTTTAATTGCATTGGCTTGTTTTGAAAGCATACTTTTCCGATTGAAGGTTGGAATCAATCTCCTAAAGTTGCATAAGTGAATCCAAACCTAATCACTATTTCATAAAGGAAGGTTTTTAAAAAAAGCTTAAAATTAGTATAATCTAAAGGGCCAATATTTTTCATAAAATAATAGAACAGATAGTTATCAAAAAGAACTCTCTTACGAGGATTTTTAGTTATGGATCCAAGCAATAAGGATCTCTGAATACAAGAGGATCTCATTGGGATTATATGAGGTATCCGAATCTCAGGATTTGTGTCTCAAAGAGACTTTGAATAGAGCGATTATCGTGTTTTCAAAAAGAACCTAATAAAGGAAGGAAGGATTATCGAAAATCGACCTCGAAGAAAAAAAGTTTTAAAATCACGAACAATGTATTCCCCCATACAAGTAAGACTCGTTGCTTTGGGACCAACACTTTATTTTTTTAGAAAATACCATAACACGAGGAGGTGGGATTTTTGTGGAATTTTTAAATTATGGAGAAAAGAATATATGAGATATATTCAAGATTTCTTGGAAATCAAGAAAAAGATTTTCCCATATTATTATTGCCCAAAAATTTGACCACCACATCATCTATAAATAGGGGATGAATTTTTCATCCCCAAGCAATTCCATGTGTTGGAAAAATTAGAAATCCACAAAGTGTTCAACTTGACCACCTGCTGTGTTGACCAAAGTTTTATTTTCAAAAATACTTGTGGTCTATCTGAACTGGTCTTATTTGCTGAAACTTTTTACTTTTCAAAAGATCAGAAAAATGTCTTCTAAAAAACTTCCCATGTTCTCAGTGGAGAACTATGATCTATGGAGACCGAGAATGCAGGTTCATTCTGTATTCCAAACATGAGCGTATGTGGAGAGTGGTCTCTCAAGGACCATTCAGTTCTTGTGGTGAATCGGAGGAATGAAGATGAGAGAATTGATCCTAGAGCGAGAATTTCCTAAGTCGATGACCAACCGACTCTGAGGAGAGAAAGTTAGTCAATCTAGACTACATTGCTAAAGACACACTATACAAAGACAATTGATGATGGTGTGATGGGAATGATCTCTCACCGTAATATCTTGCTAAAGAGATTTGGGATACACTATTTGTTTATGTGCCAAGGCACAGATCATATAAAAGAAAACAAACTTTCAATTGGCAATTGGATAGTTTGATAGTTTTGAAATGGATGATGGTGAATCAATAGACAAATTGGAAGTCGATTCACTAGCATCATGAATGATCTAAATGCACTTGGAAAGAAATACCCACGAGAGAAGTTGCATTGAAAATTCTTAGAGGTCTTTCTAAGAAATGGGATATTCATGCAATTGGTGATTGAAAACACCAAGAACATTAATTCAATGCCTTACCAACAAGTCTTCTCTCGAAATGAAAGCCTATGAATTTGTAATTGATAAGAAATCCAAAAAGGTCGACAAAGAAAGATGATTCTTCATCGAGTAAGAATGTGGCTTTAAAAGCCAAAGATAAAACACAGAAAACTAGAGAGTCCGAGAACCCCCATGCCAAAAATCGGGATGAGCTTGAGGAAAAGCTAAAGATCGATTGCAAGAAGGTTTGATAGGCTCAATAGTAGATTTGGAAAATACAAAAACTACTACAGAACCATGGTGTACCGGAAGAAACCCGAGGACGATCAACCGAGAAGAAGAAATACACGAAAAGTTTGAAGGATCTTCATCCAAGAGAAAGGACTCCAAGTCCAAAGAAGAAAATGATCGGGATGATGATGCCAACAGATCTTTATAATTGCGGAAGAAAGGTCACTTCCAAAGATGATTGTCCAGATTTGAGTGCTAAGGAGAGAAGAGAAAGGCAAGCTAAAAGAGACCGTAAGTTCTCAAGCAAAAAGGTCATGGTAGCAGAAGAAGAAAACTCGAGGAGGATCTAGCTCTTGAGAGATGAGATATTCTCGACAAATGGAAAGTGATGACATCTGGTCATTCGATGGCCATTGAGGAGGTAAACTCTTCTTTCTCTATTGTTGCTCCTACACTAGCACAAGAGTTTTCAAGTTCCCTTTGAAAATAGTCATTTTGACCGATGGATTCTTTTGAGAATCGATGAAGGACTACTATTGCTTTTGCAAGGATCGCTTAAATCGAACTCAAGAGCGGAATAAGGAATCGAAAGTCGAAAAATCTAAAATGGAAAGACTCTAGCAATATTGAAATCACTTCTCAATTAATGGGAACCATTGATGAACTGGATGTTTCGAAAGTACAACTCTCGAGAAAGAGAAGATGATAATATCCCTAAGCGAAAAGCTAGAGAAATCCATTGAAGAAATTCAAACTAATCGTAATCGAAGTTCAATGACCTCTCGAGAAGCATAAAACTACAGAATCGGTGAGGATAGTGCACGAAGAAGTTAACTCTATTGAATAATGCATCTAATGTGATAGATGAAATTCAGAGTTACCAGAGATCTGTGACTATAAAATATGGATGGGATACATTCCAGGGGAACCTCACAAGGTCATCCGAATCTTTGCATCAAGTAGCAAGAAGACTATCTTTGTAAAACCAAAGGGCACCTACACTTCAAGCCGAGTAATGCCCAAGGTTGTAGACAAGGGAAAAGGACCTATGGTCTCGGTAAAAACCGAATGATCGGGTTAGAAAGCCCAAACCTCGGTGAAGGCTAGAAAACCCGAAAGCGGTCGATTGAAAGTTTCAGCAAGTACTTCAAAGCCTCGGGCTAAGAATGCAAACCCCGAAAGGCTCCACATCGAACCATCGAGAGGAATCCTCGGATGAGAAACACTCGCTAGAGACATTCTCAATTGAAGAGACCAAGTCCTCAAGATAATCGAAAAGACCCAGATTTCAAAAGATGCATAACCGAACCTCACTTGCCTTAAGGTTAAAGGTTATCTCGAACCCAAGTCAACAAAGATTTAGACCGGTGCACAAAAGCCTAAGCATCTGACGAAGGCTGAACCAAAGAAGAATTCAAAAAGCCCATGTTCATGCTAAAGCTAAGACACATATCTGTAAAACCGCTAAGGCACCCCAGAGTAGTGGATGTATATGTTGATGTTTATGGAAGACAAATTAGCCACTCTAAAGTGATTAGAGTTGTCAGTGATTTGGATTCGAAAGGTACAACTAACCTCGTGGGACCCTACACAAATTGGGTACCTAAGAATTGATCTGCTTTTTTGGGAGGAAAACAAGGGCACTAAGTCGATGAAAGATCACATGGCAGCGATGATGAGAGGCGAAAAAAGCTCCGATGTATGGTATCTTGACGGTGGATGCTCAAAACATATGACATGATTCAAGAAGATGCTCGGTGACTATGTTGAACAAAGAGGCCCACAGATCACTTTTTTGGAGATAACTCAAGGACAGATGAAGGATATGGAACTTTAGAAATCGACTCGATTCATATCCATTGTGTTTCATATGTATCCGGATTGAAGCATAACTTCTTTGTCAATTAGCCAATTTCGTGATAAGGGTTTCAATGTTGAGTTCTCCAAGAACTTATGTTTTGTGAAAGATGATACATCACGTAAAAGTATTCTTGTTCGGGTACAAGAAAAGGGAATGTGTATCTTGGCCGATTGGAGTTCAACTCCTAAAGATACATGTTTAGTTGCTAAAAGTTCCACAGATACCAAATTGGTTATGGCATAAAAGAATGAATCACCTAAACTTCAAAACCCGAACAAGCTTGCAAGATTAGCTCGTGTGAGAGGGTTGCCTAATGAAGTGTTCAAGAAGGAACACATTTGTGATGTGTGCCGAAAAGGAAAACAAGTTAAAGCATCATTTAAAAGCAAAGTTGAAGTTTCTCTTTGAAAAGAATACTTGATTATTGCATATGGATCTCTTTGGTCCTATAACACTGTGTGCAGCACTAATGGCGGGAAATACACACTAGTAGTAGTCGATGACTACTCAAGATATACTTTGGGTCATATTCTTACTCAAGAAGAAAAGAGACTCGAGATAAAGTTCGCCAGAGTTACTAAAAAAGGCTCGAAGATTGAGAAAAAATCGAGTGTGGTCAAAATCGGATCCGACAAAGGAACCGAAGTTTATAAATCATATTATATCCGATTATTTGCGAGAGAATGGAATTTCACATGAAACATCATTGCAAGGACCCCTCAACAAAAGCGGTGTTCTTTGAGAGAAGGAACGTAACTCGAAAGAAGTTCGCAAGGACAATGATAGTGAAAGGTCGATATTCCTAAAAGATTTTGGGTTGAAAGTCATCAACACTACATGCTACTCTTGAATAGATCCATCTTGACCAAGAGTCAAGGCAAAACACCCTATGAGCTTTGGAATGAAAGGAAGCCTCTTGTTTTTTTCTTTCGTGTGTTTGGTTGCAAGTGTTTCATACACAATAATGGTAAAGATCGGGTTGAAAACATTTGATAGTAAAGTCGATGAAGGAATATTCTTAGGATATTTCAAGTCAAAAAGCTTCAGAGTTTACAAATCAGAGGACTCTTATGGGGGAAACACCTCATGTTGTTTTTGATGAATCTACTTGTGTTCGAAGAAACATGAACATGATGCGGATGAACCGACTAAGAGGATCACCAGATTAAGCCCTGAAATGTAAAGATAAATCATCCATCGAAACGAAAAGAAGAAAGTCAGTCACTATCTATGATTGGAGTGACTCGGGACTTCGAATAAAGAAGTTCGGGATGGAAATCAAGATGGTGAGACTCGGAAAACCAACACTCCAAAAGGTGACCAATCGAGCAGACACCGATTCGGACTTCGGTATGTGATGCCAATGAAGATGTGGTCACGGTGAGGCAAATTACGAATCTATCAACAAAGGGGAACAAATGTCTTTGACAATGTTCTCAATATAATTTCCCCGAGGAAGATGATTCCCTTTCTCCGCTCGTTGTTCCTCGAAGTTTTCTTGATTTAATCGAACCTAACATTTCAAATGTTGAGGACACTATTGAAGGGGAACATCAAGAAGGAAATGGTTAGATAGTCATCCTACAAGTCGATTGTGGGTGATCTAACTGAAGGTGTTAAAACAAGAAGGTTCCATGGTGAGAGTGCACTATTCGCTGCTTCCTATCGAGAGAAAGAACCTATCGAGATTGGTGAAGCTCTACAAGATTCTCATTGGATAACCGCTATGCAAGATGAAATGAATCAATTCTCAAGAAATGAAGTATGGGAGGTGGTAGATAGACCGAGAAAAGGCACAATGTCATTGGAACCAAGTGAGTTTTCAAGAATAAAAGAGATGAAAACAACAACATTGTAAAGAAACAAGGCAAATTTAGTTGCACAAGGTTATTCCCAAGAAGAAGGCTTGGATTATGATGAAACCTTTGCACTGTTGCAAAGACTAGAAGCCATCAGATTGTTTCTTGCATATCTTGCCCACATGAAGTTCACGATCTATCAAATGGATGTGAAAAGTGCATTTCTGAGCGTGTGCTTAAAGAAGAGGTTTATGTGGAACAACCTCCTAGTTTCAAAAGAATGACCAAGTTTCTGTGCTCGGAAAAGCTTTGTATGGTCTTAAGCAAAGCACCCGAGCATGGTATGATACTCTTTCTCGGTTTCTTCTTGACCATGGTTTTGTCAAAGGATTTGTTGATAGAACTCTGTTCGGGATAGAGGATGGGGAGATATCTTACTAGTTCGGGATATATGTTGATGACATCACTTTTGGATCTCCAAACCATCGGTTGTGTGAAAAGTTTTCAACACCGATGAAAGGCAAATTTGAGATGTCAATGATGGGAGAGATGAATTTCTTTCTAGGTCTTCAAGTGAAACAATCAAAGGAAGGAATATTCATCAACCGTGCAAAGTACACCGTAGATCCGATTGCTAAATATGGTGTACATAATTTAAATACGATTAGATTCCCATGAATACTAACTACAAGATGGATCCCGATTACGAAGGCAAATCGAGGAGAGTCATCATCGATTATAGAGGAATCATTGGATCATTGCTCTATCTCACGCGACAAGTAGGCGAGGATATAACATTTCTTTGTTGGGATATGTGTAAGACACCAAGCTAATCCTAAGGCTAGTCACATGGAAGTCGCCAAAAAGATCTTTGAAGTATCTTAAAGGCGATGAATAGAGGATTATGGTATCGGTGATGATAACCTTGAGTTAAGTGGTTACTCGGGATGTCGATTATGGAGGTTGTTGAATTGACGTGAAGTCCACCTCGAGGAACTTGTCAATTTCTAGGAAGTGTCGATATCTTGGTTTTTGAAGAAAGCAGGACCTCAAGAGTAACCAAAGATTATCGGTTGAATACATGGGTCTGCAGGAAGCGGTCTTTGTGCTCGATTCTTTGGCTCGACAACAATTAAGGGATTATAAAGTTGTAGCCAATGAAGTACCAATATTTTGTGACAATAATAGTGCCATTGCTATTTCACAAAATCCAGTATTGCACACCGATGCAAGCATGTGGATATCGGACATCACTTCATCGGAGATCATGTCGAAAAAGAAGGACATAAGGATGGAGAAAATTCATACTGATAAGCAGAGAGTTGATATCTTGACTAAACCTTTGGCGGAATCAAGATTTCAGGAACTTTCAGTTGAATTAGGGATGTTAGAACCAGATGTATAGAGTAAAATCTGAAAAATTGAAGGTTTTCAGAAGCATGAAGTTTTTCTCGAATTCTCGAGAAGCTTAGGATAAAATGGAAATACCGAATCGAAGTCTCAGAAACTCAGATTTATCAAGGTCAAGATTGTACATACTTGAACCCATTCAAGATTTCAAGATATTATCGACATTTTATCAAGGTCAGTACTTAGTAAGACTAATAAAGGAAAATTAGTCTGAAGAAGTAATGATTCATGCAACTCATTTATTGCTTAAGTGAAGCTCAGAAATCATTCGCAATAAATACAAAACCCCTGAGGAATGTTTTTGGGCGGGATCGTTTTAAATTCGAAGAAGGTCAATGATCATTTAATGCTCGCTACATTAATGACCAATGAGGATGTTTTGGCGGCTTACTTTTAGGAGATCGCCGGGTTCAGATACCCGATTAATGGAGATTAATCTCAACCGTTGTTTTTCACCTAACCAACACGATTCCCCACGATCTCGAAGCTATATATACCCTAAGAAGCCTTTCAAGCCAAAAATTTTATCAAACTATTCGGCCCCCAAATCCTCTGAAAATAAAAATCCCTTGCCCGTA
Organism: Stenogyne calaminthoides; assembly: GCA_037126765.1. Classification (NCBI taxonomy): domain Eukaryota; kingdom Viridiplantae; phylum Streptophyta; class Magnoliopsida; order Lamiales; family Lamiaceae; genus Stenogyne; species Stenogyne calaminthoides. The sequence continues at coordinate 180,186 of JBBCBC010000090.1, forward strand.
AATTCCTAAACCCTAAAGCTTCACTTCTCAAATCAATCTCTAAAATGGCCCCAACCTTGTTCGGAGAGATTAGCGAAACCAACAAACCGTGGAACGAAGTTCGTTGTTTCTTTCGAAAAGCACAACCAACTCAAAGCCGTAAGAGGAGGCTCTGCGATATGATTCGATGGCTAAACTCATCCCAACTAATCGCAAACCAACCGCACGGGGAGTTTTGCGAAAGAGGTAATCAATTCATCTATAACTTGAAGGTAGATGAAGAGGATTGTATGCATTCTTTGATTCTTTGTATCACACTTAGAGCATTCGTCCAAATACGTCGATTTTGAAAGGGATTTGTACATAACCTCAAAAAAAAATCGAATGATGTTTTTGAGCTCGTGGATAGAGGAGAGGATCCTACAATGTGTATCTCGCAGAGAAGCGGGAATACTTAGATAGGATTGCCGAGAATCTGTGAAGTTTGAGGCGACATCGCATAAAAAGGCACTGAAGCCACAATATCGTGTTTTGATGGATATTGTGAGCAAGTGCATCATGAGTCTTTTTGGGGAGTTTTGAGCGGATCGGTACCAAGCTTCAGATTGATGGCGGTGATAGAGGCCTCACCCACCACCGACTTCAACGGCTGAAATTTCGATTCGGGCGGTGAGAAAAGACCAAAGTTTTGAAGAAGGTTGACGGGCGATCTCAATAAAAGGCAAGATCCACCATGCCACCAAAATTGCTTATATTTTGGAGATGTGCAGAGAGGAGGAGGATATCTTCGCCAATTCGACCCCATTCCCTAAATCCAAAATTCTCCTTAAACCCATTCTTTGCCAAAGAAAGAAGGTCATCGGGGGAAGAGAGAAAAGAAGGTAGAATCACCAAGGGGTCGTCTGCCGAAAAGAGACCCAACAAACCGGGGGAAGGTTTTGTTGGAAGCAAAGATGGAGCAGGAGCAAAGATGTTGGCGGAAGGATCTTGCTCCAAAACGCAGAAGATTGGTGGTACTCATCGATGAAGATGAAAGTGATTTCGACGAGATTCAACCGGAGCGCCAAACCGCCGAGTTCACCATTACAAGTGTTGGCTCAGTTATTCTCTAGGACTCAGATGATCGGCGAGCAGTGTCTTCCCGAGGTGCTCGAGACATTTAGCAGTTCGTATAAAATTTCTCAGAAATTTTAAAGGAGCTCAGACCTCAGAGATACCTACCTCGGATGTGTGCGTGCTCGTGCGGAAGAGCCACCGTGAGTCGATTCAAGATGTGCAGTGCTCAGGATGCAGAAGAGCCAACTGATTCAAACCGAGGATATGCCAACTCGAACCTCGGGTAACCCTCTCGATGCAACCGAGGACTCGATCAAGACAAACTTCAGATGTCCTTTGAGGCTCGGGAGATAATATTCTTGATGAGCTCCCGAGTGATCTACTTCTTGATCCCTTAGCGTAAGCTTCAAATGAACCAGAGAGCCCAAGATGGAAGAAGGCTAAGTCAAGAATAGCGAAAGTGGAGGAGCAAGGGGGAACGGTTCATTCTGACCGCTACCGAGCTCAAATTTCATACCCCGATCCGCAAGATGTTTTCTTGATTAAGGACAACTGTGTTCATCCTCAATCGACTCTTCCCGAGATGCTTTGACATTGCCGCTTTCGGAGGGAAGACGGTGGAATGAGGAGAGGCGCCCTTCCCGACCGACTTCTCGTGGTTCGTGAGGACAAAGCTCGAGGATGAAAAACTCCGATTTTGATGAGTTGGTTCAAGAAGTTGGGTGAAAGGAGAGCAACGAAGTTGGTGCCCGAAAGAAAATGGAGACAAATCCAAAGATGGAGATGGGGACCAACAGGAGATGTTGAGGTTAGCCTCAGATGGAAAATGAGACTTTTGTTGTCGATCAACCCGAAATTGGTCAACTCAGATCGGTTAGAACTCTTGTGTACCTTTTGGCACTATTAACAATTATGCCAAAGTTAACGAAAAGTCCTATCTTTAACTCGAATTGTCTCGATAAATGATCGAGGCTCGGGTTGGAGATCGGAGCTCGTGACGGCCGAGGCACAGGATGAGAGGACAAAGGAGAGGTGCGAAGATTCCCGAGATTGATCTCACTCCTTGATGGAGAAACTTGAGAAGGTTGAGCCAATGATGATCAAAATTGCTCGGATGGAAGAGACGTTGGCCAATCAAGCTCAAAAGATGGAAAGTCTTAGTCACTCTTCGAAAGTGCAAATTCAAAACACTCGACCACCCGGATGACCTCCATGGAAGAAAAATTTGAATGAGAAGTTGGGAGGAGTCAAAGGCCGAGTTAAGTGATGAATCAAGGTAAAACACCGAGAGAGTTCGATTTCCTAGAGGTGAAAATGGCGTAAAAGAATGAGGTGCCGATAAAGTCTGCTTTGTTGAGGAAATGAGCTCAATGCTCATGACCAAGATGACAGAGATGTTCAAGGAAGCACTCTTCCGCGCCTGCTTGCCCACTTATCTAAAAGAATTTTCGTGGCCAAGAACCATCTAAGGAGAAATTGGAAGACTAACAAGATCGATAGCAGGAGAGATTCATTTGTGTGAGCAAAGAGCAATATCACATGGACACAAAGACTCTCGGACTTCTTCCAAATTACGGTGCAAGAAGGGAAAAAGGAAGGTGAAGACCTCGTAGAAAGTTCATGGCACGTACTTTTGAGAAGAAGGCTCAAAAAGATCTTTGAAATGTATAATTTAGCCAAAGCCTTAAAAGAAGTCGAAGCTTCAAAAGTTAAAGTTTGCTCGGTGGAGCTTTCAATACTACACTCGAAGTTTCTAAGCAAACCATGCTTGATGTGTCAAAAGAAAAACCGAGTGCTAGAGCAAAGGTTGGAACAAAGTGTCAAGTCTTTTGAAATGCCTATGAAGAGGAAAGCCTCGGGTGTTGTTCAACCCGAAAGCAAGCGTGCAAAAGGCTTCTAAGCCAATCCGGAGAAAGTCGATTTTGGATGATGAAGAGAAAAGAAGAATCTGAGTCTCAACCTCGGATGAAAGTCTTCAATACTAGAAATGCTCAAGACACTCCAAATGGAACAAGCTAAGAAAGTCTGCCGCCCGATCTCGTGAGCATCTGTGATCGAAAAGAAGATGAGCGAAGAGCGGCGAAGGAGTGAATTCAGGGAAGTTTTGAGCAAGAGGAAAGGAACATCAAAAGCGCTTAGTGGTCTTTACGTTGATAAATGGATGCCCATTAAAATCAACGATATGTGGGAAGAAGTCAAGAGAACCTTCTGGTTTAATTATGATGTTCTCAGGGAATGGAGAGGGGAAGGCTCAGATCAGAATGAAGTATTCATTGAGTATCTCCTTACCTTCTATCCAAAGTATCTACAGAGCTGGATTAACCTTGCGGATGAAGGAGAGGAACAGATAGTAGCCCATGGTCCATATTCCTATCCTCCTCCAAGACTTGGTAATGGCTTGGTGAATGAAAAGGCCATTACTCAAGAGATTGCTCAGTATGCTGGTCAGTTGGGTCTAACAGGAAACAGTCCGGACATCATCAAGGAAAGAAATGAGTCAAGAAGAGATTTTTGGAATGTTTGACTGGAGGTGCCGTGATGAAGTTGAGAATGAAGCAAATCAAGAAACGAAAGATCAAGAGCCAAATCAAGATCAAGATCAAGATCAAGACTCAGAAGATTCTGTAATCTTTAAATTTTGTCTTTTTGATTTTGTTGATAAACTCATTGTAATCTGTAATGGTATACTCATCATCAATGAAGATTTATCATTATGCTCAAAAAATAATATCTCATTATCTTATTTACATGTCTTTTATTTTGATATGCCTGAATGAATGTCTCTGAACTGATTGTATGTTCATATAAGGAGGAAATTGTCTGAATATGGGAGAAATTGTTTAAAGTATTTGGTAATGAACTATTTAAAGAGATTCATTACTGAAGAAATTGTTGAATGATTAAACTGTTGAGAAACTCTGAAATTGTTGGGAGATTCTCTGATTTAAGAAATTGTTGGGAGACAACCAATCTTGTAATAGGATAAACTGAAACCTGAGTATAGGTTATATATTTGTAACAAGATAGGTTTTGCATCATCAAAAGGGGGAAATTGTTGGGAGATGAATTTAATAAAGATATATGATTTTGATTAAGACCCCAAAACCCCTAAGTATGACATGTTCGTAATGATCTTGATAGTTGAGTCGATTAGGTTTTTTAGAGTACTCAGGATGTTATCTGCAAAATGTATAGTCAGCAGATATAGTTCAGGATAGGTTCTGAAGACTCTGAAGAACTCAGTATGTTTCTGAAGTATCCGAAGTTTCAGGATGAAACTAAGATATCAAGACTCAAGATGATATCTTGAGTAATCAAGACTCAAAGATTTAAGACTCAAAAGACATCACCAAGATAAACTACAAAGACTCGTAAGACTCAAGACATGTAAGATCAAGAATCAAGATCAAGAGTATGAAGGCACAATTAATTATCAAGACTCAAAGAATGTCTTGAATGCTCAAGATGAACCGAGTGTTACGAGGCATCGATAATATCTATCCAAGGATGCAACATCGGAGAAGATCGCGATTCCTTAGAAAGTTAGATATTGCCAAAACATTCAAATGCAGACAAAATGAACTAAGTCAGAAGTGTTGTTAAGGTTATATCAAACTCAAAGTTTGTAACCAAAAGAGCCGTTGAAGGTGTCTACCTTTAAACCGGAGACAAAAGTCAAAAAGAGGAAGACGACATCGTACCATCCGATAATCGACAAAGGATGATGTGTCAAAAAAAAAGATGTCGATGTACAAAAGTTCCATCGCAAAAAAAAGTGAAGACCGGCTACATGAAAGGCTATTGCCTAAAACGTGTTAGGGAGTTTCAAACCCTAAATATAGCTGTTTCACACACCACAAGAGGGAACTCACAAAGCTATCTCTCCAACGGATAGTTTTCAAAAGTGACCTTGGTGTATGCCTATAAATCTTTGGTGACCCTCTACATTGTAAGGTTACGGAAATTTATACGCCAACTCAAGAGCTCAAACTTATTCTTGCGAAAGTTAAAGCACTAAAAAACTTAGAATTTCCCAAGTGCTTCGATATTGAAGAGAACTCACTATACTAAGCCTAGCTTGATAAGATTTATTCAAAGCTTAGTGAGATATCCTAACCCTTTGCATTGTGCTTCATTGTAAAGGATATCTCATCCTAGTTGGAAACCAACCGAGAAACCCCCAAAACCCTTGAGAAGGTAGTTGGAGTGTGTTTGTTGGTGAGAAAGAGTTGTAAAGAGTTAGTAAACCACGCGGAGTAGTCGTAAAAACTCTAGAGGAGAAGTTAGTAAGCTCTGAGGGTAGTCCGAAAAGCTTGTGTGTGATTGAGTAAGTAAACTACGGAGGTAGTCGTAAAGCTCAAGGTCGGGTTGAGTAAGTAAACCACGGAGTAGTCGTAAAAACTCGTACGCGAAGTTGAGTAAGTAAACTACGAGGTAGTCGTAAAGCTCGAAGTTGATAGTGAATTTCTCTCGAAAAGTCGGGGAGAGTGGACGTAGGGAGTTTGAGTCTCTCGAACCACTATAATTGTTGTGTTCTTTATTGCTTTCCTTATCCGGCTTAATCATTGCATTGACTTGTTTTGAAAGCATACTTTTCATCGATATTGGTTGGAATCAATCCTTTGAAGTTGCATAAGTGAATCACACCTAATCACTATTTCATAAAGGGAAGGTTTTCAAAGAAAGCTTAAAACGAGTATAATCTAAAAGGGCCAACCATTCAAGACGATCCATCGAGTAGCTAGAACAGATAGTTATCAAACTGAACTCTCTTCTGAGGATTCAGTAAGTTAGTTATCTGATCCAAGCAACTCAGGATCTCTGACACTCAGGACTCAGTTGGGATTATATGAGGTATCTGAAAGCATTTCCGGGATCCTTTGTCTCGAAGAGACTTTGACTCGAGAGCGATCTGTCTTCTCGAACCTAATCTTGAGGATTATCGACCCAAGCCGACCTCGAGAAGAAAAAGTTTTAAAATCCTTTGAACACGTGTATTCCCCCCCATACACGTGTAAGACTCGTTTGCACCGGGACCAACACTCCTTATTTTTTCGAAAATACCATAACACGAGGAGGTGGGATTTTTGTGGAATTTTTAAATTATGGAGAAAAGAATATATGAGATATATTCAAGATTTCTTGGAAATCAAGAAAAAGATTTTCCCATATTATTATTGCCCAAAAATTTGACCACCACATCATCTATAAATAGGGGATGAATTTTTCATCCCCAAGCAATTCCATGTGTTGGAAAATTAGAAATCCACAAAGGTGGTGCAACATAATTTTATTTTTCCTTTTGTTAAATTGTTCGCGAGTTCCTACCACTGGATTGTTGAACAAGGATAAGGGAATACTTGAGAAGGTCTTTTGGTGTGTTCATGTGAACGGGATCCATCTTCTCAACGGTTGTCACTCTGAGAGGTTAGTTCACGTAAACCCGTAGCAATTCCGCATGCGTAGGATTTATGTGAACTGTTTATATGCATAATTTGTTGTTGAATTATTATTTGAATTAATATAAGATTAATTCATGCTAGTAATAATTGTTAGAATTAAATTTGTATTTAAATATTCATCCCGAATAGATCCGGACAATTAATTCCCCAACAACTGGTATTAGAGCCTCGGTTTTGGGCTCTGAGTTTTAAATTGTAATTTAATTCATTTTCTTTAAATTTGAAATTTGATAGTAGAATTGCTAGATCTTTTTTGCAGGTATCCAATTGTCATGGTATTTGATGAATGTTTATATTTATGCATGCATATAAATTGTGGTTTTTTAATTCGATTCGTTCGAATTCATTTTTTCTCGTGAGAAAATCCACGAGTAGATTAGTATTTGTTTGATTTGTTCAATGTAATAGACTAGTCTAGATCTAGGTTTATTTATTTTGTAAATAAATTGTAACCGGATCGTGAACAAAGACGGAGACGAAGAATTAAAGACGGACGTCCGAGTGCCCGGACGTACGCGAGCCAAGGCGGAGCACTCAGGCTAGGTGAAATGCCTAGCGACCGCACTCACCACCCGGGCCATCGCGGACGGGGCATGGCGAGCGCGCTAGGCGGACGGAGCTGGGTGACGGGGTGTGGGACCCCGGGCACGGACATGTCCGGGAGATGCTTCGCGCGCTCAATGCAGTGGGCGACGGGGCGAGATGGCAGAGCCGGACCGAGGCGTGCGCATGGGTGCACGCGGACTCGCGTTCCGGGTCGTGAGCTACTCGTTTTCTGGACGTCATCCTAACCCAAGACGGAGGTAGTTTTAAAGAACATGTTGCGGACGAGTGGGAGCTTTTTGAGATGAACAATGAAGGCTATGAAGACGATTTCTCAAGATCAAGACATGACAAAAATTAACTGTGACAATTGGATATATGTGCCCAATGTGTTTAATTTTTTATTTTGATATTTTGCATTATTTTATGCTTATTTAAATTGTGTTTAAATATGCGATGCATGAGAAAATGTTTTGAAAAATCTCACCTTCAAAAATTACTAAGTATGTTTAAATAATTAATTGACAATTTTATTCCAAATAATAAAATTGAATTAACTTTGACCTCCATGATTTATTTATTTGTGGATTCTTTTGGAGAAATTCCCCCCACGGGATGGCCAAAAGATAGATTTCACATGAATAAATTCGAAAGGATGATTGTGGGTTATTATTAGTGGCGGCGATGACCTCCCCACGAGGCTTGTTCAAAACAAAATAATAATTTTGTATTTAATCATGGGTATTACTTAGGTATAAAATTGATATGCATATACTTCCCCGAAGTCCCTATCAATTTTATATTGGTCAAGTGGTAGCCAACTATTAATTTGGATATTAAAGGTTTGTAACTGTTTTCTTGTTTGTAACCTGCTTGAATGTGTTTAAATAATGACCCACCTCACGTGGCTTATTTAAACAGTTTTGAGATGTTGGCTGATGCATGTTCATATTTTTTTTTAGATTTTAATATGATACATGTGATCGAACCTTGTGATATGTTTGTGCTTATACAAATTGTTATTTATTTCAGTTCAGCATGTAGCAACCTTTTAATCCATTGCTTTATACTCTCAAAGAACACCAACTTTTTGGTGATAACTATGTTATTTGGAAACAAAATATGAAATTTGTCCTCACTGCGCAACTACAACATTATTGGGTTCTTGATGTACCCATTCCCCGTAGGCCTACTGAGGGATCAACAGATGCGGAAAGACACTTGTATAATATTTGGGAGCAGGCTAACGAACCTATGAAGCGTATAATCTTGACTTCACTGTCTGATGATTTGAGTTTGCTGCGGAAATTATACAAAGTCTTGAAGAAATGTTTTTAACAAAAGACCGCATGATCAATCAGTTTAAAAACGACGATGTGGCTAGACTAAAAATGGCTGAGGGAACACCCGGAAGGGATCATGTTCTTATAGTAAAGCGCCAATTTAACAAACTTGCTTATCTCGGTACTAAGTATTGTGATAAGGCTCAAATCAAATTTCTTTTCCTAACTCTTTCAAGGTGCTTCGATGAGTTTTACTGTAGTTTTGTGATGAGTGATCACATGTTTACTATGGATACTCTGCAAGAAGCCTTGGGGAAAATAGAGAAGCATTTGGGAAAGAAAGACGAAGCATTGGTAACCAAAAGTCTTTTCTCAAAATCTAGGCCATTGGTAGGCAAGATTCAAGAAAAGGAAAGTGGTCAGATCCAAAGCAAACTCATTACCAAGAAAAGTGAGAGAAAGACAGCTAGCTGGATGGGTGTCAAGAAGGTACCAAAAGGAAAATGTTGGGATATTTTAGTTTTGATGAATTATGCCAAAACATTATCAACTTGTGTTATTGAAGCTAATTTACAGATAACAAGTTGAGGGGGAACAAGAGAACAAGTTGAGGGGGAACTCACGAAATCAGAAGAAGATGATCGAGATCAGACGAGGCTGCAGACGAGACTGATCGAGATCAGAAGAGTAAGATGAGTTCCAGAGTTAACTAATGAGCTGAGCAAAATCAGAAAAGAAGAAAAGCTAAGCCACCGATCGATGACCAGATGACCGTGATCGTAAGAGAAGGTTGCAGATCGAAGAGGAGGTAGATGAGACCGACGAGATCGATAAGATCGAGATCGATAAGCTAACCCGATATGCTAACCCGATATGCTAACCTCGATGTAATTAATCGATGCGATAAACCGATACGCCGACTGAGGTCAGATCGATCCGATCAAAGTGAGCCGACGATCAAAGCAGAAGAAATTAGATATCGAAAACCAAAATCAGATACCGCATCGTAAGAGAAGTCATCTGAAGTCATGTTCATCGAGAATCGTAACGCTTACCGATGATCGCTTAACTCCGAAAAGTAATGACTGAGGGTCGATGTCCAAGTCGAAGAATCGAACTCACCAACCCGAGTGTCAAGATGCCCCGACGCATAAGGTCCACAAGAGAAGTCTCATCAATCAAGAAACCCGAGACTCAAGATGTCACCGACACTAAGGCTCGGATAGAGACCAAGGTTCAGACAGACAAAGCTCAGATAAAACTCAGAAGGCTCGGAAAGAATCAAGTTCCCGAGACTTAAAAGAATCCGAGGAATATAGTTAGAATCACCGACGTGGACCAATGAGGAAGACAACCACCAAGAAGCCGATGTACTTACAAGAATAGTATGGATTTGAATGTGATTCTCTCCAATCGGTAACATTCAAATCCACACTATAAATACAAGGTCTTTCATCATTCTAATGTGTGGATGCGTGGAGATTATAAAGACGAGATGCCACAGAGCCAAAAAGAGAGTTATACCCAAAGCATTCCCATCCTAGAACACAAGTCTCAGAGATATACAAATATGTTCAAGAGTGTTCTAGAACCCAATCTAAGCAACCCACGATGTATCCTAGCTTAGAGAGATTTTCCCAACCTTAGCATTGAGGCTAAACAAATGTAAGGAAAATCTCAACCTAGTTGAAACCAAACAAACCTTACCCAAATCAATCGGTTAAGTTTGTAGGTGAGTGTGAACTCGGTAAACATCTAGCAATCCCGAAAGGGAGGGTAGGCAATCCCGAGTGAGGGTGATAAGTCCCGTTGGAGTGTGAACTCGGTAAACATCTATAGGCAATCCCGTGGAGGGTAATAAGTCCCGAGGCTTAACCCAGAGGGTGATAAGTCCATTGGAAGGAATTTTCAGAAGCAGGGAGAGTGGATGTAGGAGCTTGAGTCTCCTAACCACTATACTTTGTTGTGTTCTTTATCGCTTTTACGCTCTTATCTTGTCATACGATTCGATTATAAGCAAACACAACACACATGAGCTTAAAACGCAAAAATCTGGAATCACCATTCCTTCACCCCTGTTTTTATATGCATCACATGTCATGTTTGCTTCCGCACGTGCACATGGGTTTTCCTAAATTCGGGACCATCAATTGGTATCAGAGCAGGACTTCAAAAGATCACTTTTAAAGTGATCACCTGAACTGATCTTTTTAAAAGAAAACCAGTTTCTTTAAAAAGGCATATATCTTAATATTTTGGCGTCATTATCAAAAAGGGGGAAATTGTTGGGATATTTTAGTTTTGATGAATTATGCCAAAACATTATCAACTTGTGTTATTGAAGCTAATTTACAGATAACAAGTTGAGGGGGAACAAGAGAACAAGTTGAGGGGAACTCACGAAATCGTAAGATGATGATCGAGATCGGATAAGGTCAGTAGATTTAGACCGATCGAGATCAAGAGTAAGATGAGTTCCGAGTTAATCGATGAGCCGAAAAAAATCGAAAAAAGAAAAGTTAAGCCAGCTAATCAGATGACCAGATGACCAGATCGGAAGAGGAGGTTGCAGATCGGAAGAGGAAGCAGATGAGACCGATCGAGATCGACGGATCGAGATCGAGATAAGCTAACCCGATATGCTAACTCGATGTATTAACTGATGCGCAGATAAAACCGATATGTCGACTGATACCGTCAGATCGACCGGATCATGTGAGAAAGATCGATCAAAGCAGAAGATATCGAAAAACCGTAAATCGCGATACCGGATCGTAAGAGAAGTCATCCAAGTCATGTTCAATTCGAGAATCGAACGCCATGGATGATCGGTTAACTCGAGTGCTAGTGACCGAGGGTCGGGATGTTCAAGTCGGAAGAACTTAACTCGGCCACCTCGGTCAAGATGCTCGATCGCATAAGGTCCATCAAGAGAAGTCCTTTGAATCAAGAAACCTCGAGACTCAAGATGTCACCGGGACACCGAGGCTCGGGAGACTGAAGGTTCGAGACGGACCAAGGCTCAGATAAACATGTAGGCTCAGATAGAACTGAAGATCCTGAGACTTAGAAGAATCTGAGGAATATAGCCGTTAGAATCAGCTGACGTGGACCAATGAGAGGAAGACAACCAACTGAAGAAGTTGTTGTATTTTACAAGAATAGTATGGATTTGAATGTGATTCTCCAACGGTAACATTCAAATCCACACTATAAATACAAGGTCTTTTCATCATTCTAATGTGTGGATGCGTGGAGATTATAGCACGAGATGCCTGAGAGCCAAAGAGAGTTATACCCAAAGCATTCTCATCCTAGAACACAAGTCTGTAGATATACAAATATGTTCAAGAGTGTTCTAGAACCCAATCTAAGCAACCCACGATGTATCCTAAGCTTAGAGAGATTTTCCCAACCTTAGCATTGAGGTTAAACAAATGTAAGGGAAAATCTCAACCTAGTTGGAAACCAAACAAACCTTACCCAAATCAGTCGGTTAAGTTTGTAGGTGAGTGTGAACTCGGTAAACATCTAGCAATCCGAAAGGGAGGGTAGGCAATCCCGAGTGAGGGTGATAAGTCCCGTTAGAGTGTGAACTCGCAGAACATCTCTGTAGGCAATCCCGTGGAGGGTGATAAGTCCCGAGGCTAACCGAGAGGGTGATAAGTCCGATTGGAATGAATTTCCAGGAACAAGAGGAGAGTGGATGTAGGAGCTTGAGTCTCCGAACCACTATACTTTGTTGTGTTCTTTACTGCTTTACGTTCTTATCTTGTCATACGCATTCGATTATAAGCAAACACAACACACATGAGCTTAAAACGCAAAAAACTGGAATCACCATTCCTTCACCCCTGTTTTTATATGCATCACATGTCATGTTTGCTTCCGCACGCGCACATGGGTTTTCCTACGGATGCTACGAGAGTGGCAGCTAAAGCAGTGGGAGAAGTGCACCTGTCTTTTGAAGACAGAGTTTTAATTTTAAGAGATGTTCTTTACGTTCCTAATTTTAGAAAGAATTTAATTTCGGTTTCTAAACTTTACCTTGATGGATATTTGGTTACTTTTGACAAAGTTGTTACCATTTCTCTTTATGATAAATTTATCTGTCATGGAACGTTGTCGAATAATCTCTATACAGTTAACTGTGCACACCACTCAAGAAATGCATCCTATAACACATCAATTGTTTTCGAGAAAAGAAAACGTTCATCAGACGTGAACGAGACACTTCTATGGCATCTCAGATTGGGACATATTAATCCAAAAAGGATTCAAAGGTTGGTAGAAGATGGTTCATTGGAGTCTCTCCGGGTTGAACCAAAGTCTTGAAGAAATGTTTTTAACAAAAGACCGCATGATCAATCAGTTTAAAAACGATGACGTGGCTAGACTAAAAATGGCTGAGAGAACGCCCGTAAGGGATCATGTTCTTATAGTAAAGCGTCAATTTAACAAACTTGCTTATCTCGGTATTAAGTATTGTGATAAGGCTCAAATCAAATTTCTTTTCCTAACTCTTTCAAGGTGCTTCGATGAGTTTTACTGTAGTTTTGTGATGAGTGATCACATGTTTACTATGGATACTCTGCAAGAAGCCTTGGGGAAAATAGAGAAGCATTTGGGAAAGAAAGACGAAGCATTGGTAACCAAAAGTCTTTTCTCAAAATCTAGGCCATTGGTAGGCAAGATTCAAGAAAAGGAAAGTGGTCAGATCCAAAGCAAACTCATTACCAAGAAAAGTGAGAGAAAGACAGCTAGCTGGATGGGTGTCAAGAAGGTACCAAAAGGAAAATGTTGGGATATTTTAGTTAAGATGAATTATGCCAAAACATTATCAACTTGTGTTATTGAAGCTAATTTACAGATAACAAGTTGAGGGGGAACAAGAGAACAAGTTGAGGGGGAACTCACGAAATCAGAAGAAGATGATCGAGATCAGACGAGGCTGCAGACGAGACTGATCGAGATCAGAAGAGTAAGATGAGTTCCAGAGTTAACTAATGAGCTGAGCAAAATCAGAAAAGAAGAAAAGCTAAGCCAGCTGATCAGATGACCAGATGACCAGATCAGAAGAGGAGGTTGCAGATCAGAAGAGGAGCAGATGAGACTGATCGAGATCAGACGGGATCGAGATCAGATAAGCTAACCTGATATGCTAACCTCGATATCTAACTGATGTACTAACTGATGCGATAAACCGGCAGCGTCGACTGATGTTGTAATCGATCCGATCATGTGAGCCGATCGATCAAAGCGAGAAGAAATCGACATCGAAAAACCGTAAACTGTGATACCGCATCGAAGAGAAGTTATTCAAGTCATGTTCATCGAGAATCGTAACGCCATCGATGATCGCTAACTCGAAAAGGCGGACTGAGGGTCGATGTCCGGTCGAAGAATCAACTCGGGCCATTGAGTGTCAAGATGCCCGACGTATAAGGTCCGGCCAAGAGAAGTCGGGCTGAATCAAGAAACTCGAGACTCAAGATGTCAACGGACACCGAGGCTCGATAGACCAAGGTTCGGGACAGACCAAGGCTCGTGATAAACCCGAGGCTCGGATAGAACCGAAGATCCCGAGACTTTAAGAACCCGAGGAATATACCGTTAGAATCGGTGACGTGGACTAATGAGAGGGAAGACAACCAGCTTTCAAGAAGCCGATGTATTTTACAAGAATAGTATGGATTTGAATGTGATTCTCTCCAACGGTAACATTCAAATCCACACTATAAATACAAGGTCTTTCATCATTCTAATGTGTGGATGCGTGGAGATTATAAAGACGAGATGCTTTCAGAGCAAAAAGAGAGTTATACCCAAAGCATTCCCATCCTAGAACACAAGTCAGAGATATACAAATATGTTCAAGAGTGTTCTAGAACCCAATCTAAGCAACCCACGATGTATCCTAAGCTTAGAGAGATTTTCCCAACCTTAGCATTGAGGCTAAACAAATGTAAGGGAAAATCTCAACCTAGTTGGAAACCAAACAAACCTTACCCAAATCAATAGGTTAAGTTTGTAGGTGAGTGTGAACTCGGTAAACATCTAGCAATCCCGAAAGGGAGGGTAGGCAATCCCGAGTGAGGGTGATAAGTCCCGTTGGAGTGTGAACTCGGTAAACATCTATAGGCAATCCCGTGGAGGGTGATAAGTCCCGAGGCGAACCCGAGAGGGTGATAAGTCCAGTTGGAAGGAATTTCCCCAGAAAAAGCGAGGAGAGTGGATGTAGGAGCTTGAGTCTCCGAACCACTATACTTTGTTGTGTTCTTCTTCGCTTTACGTTCTTATCTTGTCATACGCATTCGATTATAAGCAAACACAACACACATGAGCTTAAAACGCAAAAAACTGGAATCACCATTCCTTCACCCCTGTTTTTATATGCATCACATGTCATGTTTGCTTCCGCACGCGCACATGGGTTTTCCTACGGATGCTACGAGAGTGGCAGCTAAAGCAGTGGGAGAAGTGCACCTGTCTTTTGAAGACAGAGTTTTAATTTTAAGAGATGTTCTTTACGTTCCTAATTTTAGAAAGAATTTAATTTCGGTTTCTAAACTTTACCTTGATGGATATTTGGTTACTTTTGACAAAGTTGTTACCATTTCTCTTTATGATAAATTTATCTGTCATGGAACGTTGTCGAATAATCTCTATACAGTTAACTGTGCACACCACTCACGAAATGCATCCTAAAACACATCAACTGTTTTCGATAAAAGAAAAGGTTCATCAGACGTGAACGAGACACTTCTATGGCATCTCAGGTTGGGACATATTAATCCAAAAAGGATTCAAAGGTTGGTAGAAGATGGTTCATTGGAGTCTCTCCGGGTTGAACCAATCCCAACTTGCGAATCATGTTTGGAAGGTAAAATGACCAAGAGGGCATTCGGAGCCAAGGGGAATGGAGCCAAAGAAGTGTTAGAAATCGTTCACACAGATGTATGTGGTCCAATGTCAGTCAAAGCAAGAGGAGGTTATGAGTATTTCGTCACCTTTATTGATGATTACTCAAGGTACGGCTACATTTTCCTTATGAAGCATAAATCTGAGACCTTTGACAAATTCAAAGAATTTAAGGCTCAAGCAGAGAATCATAGGGAAAAACGTATCAAGTCTCTACGATCTGATCATGGAGGCGAGTACCTAAGCGATGAGTTTTTGAACTACTTATTAGATGAAGGGATTGTATCCCAGCTAACTGCACCCGTAACCCTGTTAGTCTTAGTGTCCTAGAGACAATCTATTGTAAGGACATAATACTAGATGATATTCAGTTTGATTTAATATTATAGTTCATTTAATATTAATGTATGGCAATACACTTATTTGAATATTATGTTTGATTGTTTGCATTTATTCATGCAAGTGTTCCAATGAGTCATTGTTGTCATTGAGGTTGTGAGAACTCAGATGACTTAATCATGATTCTCAAATAGCCCCGATCAAGGATCATCAAGAATGGGATATTGGTGATGCAATGGAGATTGGTGTGCGATCTGCATCATACTCTTAGAGAGTGTAGTAAGATCTCACTTACTACGAGATACTAGGTATCTCATGATGGATGCGCAAATACCTTAGAGGGTATTGGTATACCCATCCGAGAAACTGTTTGATGTAGTTCCACTATATGTGTCTACGGATGTCTCGGTTAGTGGGAGCGATGTGATACTCCTTTGACTTGAGGTCAATACGCACGACATGTGTGGGATGATGAACTTTTACCATGACCGACGCTTGCACCCGTCTATGGGTAGATATGGCTTTGATTGGGTTCATCACGAAGTGCATCTGCGTGGTAGTTGAGCCAAGAATAGGATTCATTCCTCAATGTGGATTTAGAGAGAATACTCATCTTCTCATCATAATTGGATCTAAGTCATCGGCTGATGCACGTCAACTTAGACTTTGGGGCTAAGTGTGACATACATGGTCAATTAGTGATTAGAGATAAATTGATTAAGTTATTTGAATTGACACTTCATCATGTTCAAGACTTAATCGAGTATTCGCGAATGAAAGGAGGAAATCGTAATAGCCCATGTTTCAGTTACAGGTAGTTGCACATTTTCTCGCAACGTACCTCATATATTGAGAATGTCTGATTTATTGTCTAGGGTTCAATTAAGACCGTTAGTTTGACTAATCACTCGATATATGAGGGTCTATGGGTCACACAACAAGTAACAGTTGTTTACTAATTATAGTTAGTTGATTAAATATTATATTGGATATTAATATTTAATTTATGGAGAATATTATTACTATTTAATTAAATTAGATTTAATTAAATAGAATTCCCAATAATAGTATATGGAATATTATTATTATAGGATTTAATATAAATGGAATCAAATTCATAGAGATTATTAGAGTTCTCCATCCCAAATCGCTTTAACACCGTATCTACGTAGGTTGACTGTGACAGCCCCAACATCCTCTTGGATCTATCCCTATGGATCTTGATCCCTAAGATGTAGCAGGCCTCACCAAGATCCTTCATCATGAAGGTACTTGATAGCTAATCTTTAACCGACTGCATAAGAGGAATGTTGTTTCCCATAATCAGCATATCATCGACATACTCAACTTTGAAAACAATATTCTTCCCATTGCATTTTCGATAGACGCACGGATCTTTCGAGTTTCTGATGAAGTCAAATGATTTGACAGCCTCATCAAATTGGATAATCCAACTCCTAGAAGCTTGCTTCAATCCATAAATGGATCGTTTAAGCTTGCACACAAGATTAGATTTTGGCTTTGATATAAAACCTTCAGGTTGAGTCATAAACACTTCCTTATCAATGTGTCCATTGAGGAAAGTTATTTTGACGTCCATCTGCCAAATTTCATAATCTAGATGTGCTGCTACCGCAAGTAAAATTCGAATGGACTTGATCTTAGCAACTAGTGAGAAAGTCTCGTCATAGTCAATGCCTTCGTGTTGACTATAACCTTTCGCCACCAACTTAGCCTTGTAGGTTTGTACTTTGCCATTTGCATCAGTCTTACGCTTGAAGACCCATTTGCAACCTATGGGTCTAACCCCTTTCGGCAACTCAACCAAGTCCCAAACTTGATTGACGTACATCGAGTCCATCTCGGATTTCATGGCTTCATGCCACTTCTTTGAGTCAACATCTAATGTTGCCTCAGCGTAAGTTCTAGGTTCGTCCTTATTCGGCATCTCCACGTCATCATGTTCCTCCATGAGGAAACCATAATATCTGGTGATCGGATTACGAACTCTAGTGGACTTACGGAGTTGTGGTTGTTCAGGCTGCACATTCTGATCGTGAAAATTTAGTGGTACATCGATTTCATCGTCGACCGGGGAGGCCTTAAGAGCGACACTTCCGGATGCTTCTTGAGCAAGAGTTTGAACTATGTTGTTCTCATTCAGCCTACTTGGAGTTCATTGCTCGGGCAATGCAACTCCATTTACGCTCCCACTGGCTGAAAGAGGATCACTTAGTGATAAACTTCCACCATGTGAGCTGCTGAATGCTCCCACTGATTCTTTGTCATGTTTCTTTGACAAGACATCAGTCTCCTTGTTAATTTGTGATTCTTGAATTTCTTCAAGTTCTATTGTCTTATGGCCTTGTTCCTTGAAGACGTAGTCTTCTTCAAGGAACTTGACCTACCTAGAAACAATCACTGTTTGTTTCTCAGGGAGATAGAAATAATATCCTCTAGTTTCCTTAGGATATCCCACAAAGTAACCATTTTCACCTTTTGATTCCAACTTATCAGTGAGCATTTTCTTCACAAACGCGGGGCAGCCCCACGTTCTCATGTCAGAGAAATTTGGCTTCTTGCCATGCCATAGCTCGTATGGCGTACGCTCAACTGATTTGGATGGAATCATATTCAGAATGTAGATTGAGGTTTGGAGTGCGTATCCCCATAAGAATGTTGGAAGAGAGAAAAAGCTCATCAGGAACCTTACCATGTCCAACAAGGTTTGATTTCTCCTCTCGGACACTCCATTCATTTGGGGTGTGCCGGGAGGAGTCCATTGTGATTGGATTCAATGCAACTTCAAATAATCAGTGAATTCATGGCTAAGATATTCTCCTCCTTGATCTGATCGAAGAGTCTTAATACTCTTACCAAGATGCTTCTCTACTTCAGCTTTATACTCTTTGAACTTCTCAAAAGATTCAGATTTGTGTTTCATCAGATACACATACCCGAATCTAGAGAAATCATCAGTAAAAGTTATGAAGTAGCCAAAGTGCCCCCTAGCTAGAGTGGGCAATGGTACACAAACATCACTGTAGATCAACTCTAGAACCTCTTTGGCACGAACCCCTTTCCCAGAAAAGGGTTTGTTGATCATTTTGCCCTTAAAACAAGATTCGCAGTTCCCATAAGACTCAAAATCGAATGGGGCAAAGTAGTACAACTTTCTTAGCCTTGCGATTCTTTTCTCATTTGCATGACCAAGTCTACAGTGCCACAAGTAAGTCGGGTTTTCATGATTACTAAGTTTGAGTCTTTTGTTTTGTATATTAAGAATGTTATGTCCACAATGCAACAAATATAAACCATTAGATAAAGGAGCATTTCCATACCCATCACCATTAAGCGAAAAATAATAATTATTGTTTGCAAAATGGAAGTAAAAACCTCAATATCCAACATCGGAAATAGAAATAATGTTGCGGGTAATAGAAGGAACAAAATAATAATTATTCAGTTCAAGTCTAAAACCAAAGGGTAAATCTAAAATATAAATGCCAACACGTTCATCAGCAACTCTTGCTCCATTGCAAACGTGTAAAGCGACTTTACCCGGTCTAACTGCATGCTATCCTTGAGACCCTGCACATTTGTACAAATGTGTGAGCCACAACCGGTATCTAATACCCAGCAGTTAGTATCATTTGTTGACATGTTTATCTCAATAACAAATATACTTGTTCCAGTAGCTGAGACACCTTTTGACTTCTTTTGAGCTGCTAGAACCTTGCAGTCCTTCTTCCAATGCCCCTTCTGCTTGCAGTGGAGGCATACATCCTTGTCCACCCTCTCCCTCTTTTGAATTCCACCATTGGGCTTAAGGAAGCTTGTCTTGGAACCTTTCTTTGTCTTGCCCATTCGCTTCTTCTTTCCTTTTAGAGCAAAAGAAGTAGAGGTGCTCACCATGAGCACAGGCTTTTCCTTAGCAGTGGAAGACTCAAAGGTCTTTAGCATGTTATGCAGCTTGGGCATAGTCGATTCCATCTTATTCATATTAAAGTTTACTAGAAACTCGAATATGAATCGGGAAGTGACTGAAGAATGGCATAAACAGCAAGATTGGTCTTGAGCTCAATGCCCGGACGACCAAGTTTCTCGACTAGCCCAATCATCTTTAACACATGAGGAGAAACTTTCCCTCCCTCAGACAATCAACATCTAAACAGATCTCTCATCACTTCATAAATCTCGGAACCAGCTTCAGAATCAAAGAGATCCTTCAG